>MU664538.1:25369-77674 GCA_026770625.1 Nicotiana glauca
CCATGGGTATGTGTGGATTGGATGGCACGCCGCCATGAGTATGTGTGGATCGGATGGCACGCCGCCATGAGTATGTGTGGACCGGGTGGCACACCGCCATGGCTATATTATCTGGATCGGGTTGCACGCCGCAACAATGTGATGTTGAGAATAGTTTTCCATATGTTACTTGGTATGTCTAGCTTGCTGGTTTCTGAGGAAAGTCTATATTGGGTGTTGCTCGGCGAATGTCGCATCGGTTGTGTCCTTTCAGGATTGAATGGTGTATATTACTTGCTTCACCATGGGTGTGATGGATTGCTTGGTTTCAGACATCAATCTGTGCGTGGCTGTCTATTTTGAGCATGGTGACTTGAGGTGCTTCATGTGCAATAGTTTTGAATAGGATCGCGCGTTGTGGTGAGGCCACGTGAAGTTATGACCTTTCGAGGAGGATTCAGGTACTTTATTTCTATGATGTGAGATAGGGTCTCAGCTTTGTGTTGTAATGGTACTGTTGAGCTTGGGGTACAACTCTTTCATTTGAGTCATTTGTCATGATTTGAGTATGTTCAGACCGCCCATCATTGGTGCGTGGATTATGCAAGTTGTGGCTTAGGCCTGTGATGAGGTGTCATATCACCAGAATGGTGCGTTGAATTTGAGGTGATTGTTGGAGTCATTAATGAATGCGAACAGATGTGATTTCATCTAATTAGAGGGTTTATATCGAGGTTTGGCCCGAAAATCTATTGTGAAATTAGTCAAAAGGGAGTGGCTTTATGTATGAGTGACCTGGGGAATGGTTATGGTTTATCGCATGTTTTATTTATCGTTGGCAGTGTATGAAAGTGTTGGGATAAGACTTTAGCTAATAAGAGGTTCCTATAGGTAATTGAGTATTATGGGCAACTGCTGTGAGTAGTGACTATCGTTTCGAGTGTTGAATTGCATGATATATTGCATGATTTCACCTGAGGTTGCAGGCATGGTTTATTACAGCTGGTTCGAGTTTATTCTGAATATTGACGTGAGGTTCTGATTTTGAGTATGATTTCCGAAAGTGCAATATGGTCCTACGGTTTATGGTTTAGATGGACTGTGAAAATTTCAGCTATGTTGTGTTGTCGGACTTATAAGAGTTAGGGTGACGTGGGATCACCCCGGGTATATTCTTGGTAAGGTCTTTTAGCTATTGGTTGGCTTCTAGGACAACTCTGGGCACGCTCGAGGACAAGCATTTGTTTAAGTTGGGGAAGATGTGACGACCCAACCCGTCGTCTCATGTGTTACTGTCCCGTTTTCCCCGTTTATTGCTTCTTTATATTTCATTATTGGTATGTGGTGTGTGAGAGTTGATTTGGAATGGTTTTGATAAGAAATGAGGCACTTAGTCTCTTTAAGGAAGACTTAAGTTGGAAAAGTCAATCGGACGTTGACTTGGGAGTTAGAGGGCTCGGAATTGATTTCCGATGATTTGGTTAGCTTCGGGGGATGATTTGTGACTTAGGAGCGTGATCGGAATTTAATTTGGTCCGGTGTAGAATTAGGCTTGAATTGGCGAAGTTAGTATTTTGGCGAATTCCGGTTCATAGGTGAGATTTTGATCTGAGGGTCAGAATGGAATTCCGAGAGTTGCTGTAGCTTCGATATGTGATTTGTGATGTGTGTGCAAAATTTCAGGTCATTCGGACGTGGTTTGGTCAGGTTTTTGATCGAATGCGCATTTCGGAAGTTTTGAAGAAACTTAAGCTTGAATCCGATGTGATTTGATGATTCTAGTGTTGTATGATGTGTTTTGATGATTGGAACAAGTTCGTATGATGTTTTGAGATATGTCGGTGCTTTTGGTTGAGGTCCCAGGGGCCTCGGGGTGATTTCGGATGGCTAACGGGGAGTTTAGAGTTGGAAAATATTGCAAAAAATGCAGCAGCAGGTGCAGGCCAGATTTGGCCTCTGCGTTCGCGAAGTAAGGTCCGCGTTCGCGGTGAGAAGCACGCGTTTGCGTAGAAGAGAGTTGGGTCCCTGAAACTTGTGCTTCGCGTTTGTGTATAGAGCATCACGTTCGCGAAGGGCACTGAGAGTATGCATCGCGTTCGCGTGACGGGTGTCGCGTTCGCATAAGAGGAATTGAGGTTCCGTAATATTTGTTCTTCGCATACGCATCATAAGACTCGCATTCACGTAGTAGTAGCAGCTAAAGCATCACATTCGTGGGTAAGCCACCGCGTTCCCGAAGGGTAAAATTGGCCAGTGGAATTTTTGTGCATCACAAATGCGAGAGGGACCTCACGTTCGCATAGAAGAATGTCACCTGGGCAGAATATTTTAAGAACATTTCATCCTTGGGTCATTTTCCACCATTTTTTGAACGACTTGGAGAGCTTTGGGCAAGAATTTTCGAGGGTTTTGACTGAGAATCGGTTGGAAGTAAGTTCCCTGGCCTAATTATTCAAGATTATGTTAGATATAACATGGAAATTGGTTGAAATTCAATAAAAAAAAGGGGCAAAGCTAGGGCTCTAATTTTGATATTTCAAATTGGGATTTGATAAGTCATTTGAGCTCGAATTTGGGAGTTTTTGGTATGTATGGACTCGTGACGAGACGAGGAATCCGGTATTGTAAGTTTTGTAATTTTTCGAGAAGCGGGCCCGGGGCTCGGGTTTTGCTAAATTTCGAGATTCTTGATATTTTTTGATTGTTTTCAAGTGGATGTTGTCCCCTTAGAATATTGTAATGTATTCGCTCTGATTTTGGTTAGATTCGACACGCATGGAGGCCAATTTGAGGGGCAAGGGCGTCGCGAGCAAGGAATTTCACCGGTTCGAGGTGAGTAATACTTGTAAATGATATCCTGAGGGTTTGAAACCCTGAATTTGCATATCATAGTGTTGTATTGAGGTGACTTGCACACCGGATATGAGCGTGGGGTAGAGCACTGTTGGGGACTGTGACTTGGTCCGTCCCGATTGTTGATTTTACCGCGTATTTGACTGAAATTATTTGTTATCATCATAATTTGGGCTGATTGCCATGTTTGGGGCTTCGTGCCAACTATGTGAACCCTTCGAGGATTGATATCACTGTTTTTGCATTACTTGCATATTATTTGATCTCGGTCCAGGGTTTTAATACTATTTTGCAAACTCAGCCATTTTTTCTAAGATTTGAAAAGTTAAACAATATGTTATTGACATTTTGAGTTGTGGACCCTCATGTTAATATTGCCCAAGTGGCTTATGTGCATTTCTGGACTGAGCATGGATCGGGCTGCACGCCACAACAGTGTCATAGTGATTTCTGAATATATCGATGGCTCGGGCTGTACGCTGCAGCGATGATATATTGATATTGAGGCCGAGAGCCTGTTTGAAGCCAAGACATGGCTGATATTGCGCTTGGGTTGTAGGAGCCTCTCCGGAGTCTGTACACACCCCATTGGGCGCCGGATTAGGCTACGCGCTGCAACGATACTGTATTGATATTGAGGCTGAGGGCCTGGTTGATGCCACGGGATGGATTGATTATAGCGCATGGGCTATAGGAGCCCCTCCGGAGTCTGTACACACCCCCAGTGAGCGCCGTCGACGTTAAATGGATCGGACTGCACGCCGCAGTGGGTACCGGAGTGTATCGTCATATGCATTGCATTGCATTCATGCTTTTGTGCATTTTTCGTTGTTGTGTTATTTCTTGAGATATTTATTTGCTGTTCTGATATTGTCTGATCACTTTTAAAGAGGATAAATTTGAGACAGTGGTAACAGTAACACTGTATGATGTAAACGGGTCAGGTAACAATAGCTGACCAGGAACAAGAATATTGCCTGTAGGGCGAGTTTATGAGCTCAATTATGCATACTTGTTGGCGCCCGAGGGGCTGAATTTTGTGCTGACTTGCACTACCTGTTCCGCATTTAATTGCTTAACTGTTGGGAAAAGATATTCTCTAAAAGAGATTTTGAACTAAGTCAAGATATTTTCTAAAGGATTTTCACGTTTTCCCTGTTTTCTCAATGGTTACACTGTACCATATAGCATGTTGATTTGCTTTGCATGGTTTATTGCTGCTCAGTTATTATTTACCCTTATTACTCACTGAGTTGGAGTACTCACTTTACTCCCTGCACTTCGTGTACAGATGCAGGTACTTGACCACCCGGTAGCGGGTTTTGAGCTGATTGAAGATTTGTTATCATAGCGGAGCCAGGTGACCGCTAGCGTCCGCGACACTAGATCTTCTCCCTTATTTTATGTTGTTCGTGTTACTTTTAGACGTTGTTCCTATTTCTGGACTTATAGTACTTTAGTGAACTCTGTAGTAGCTCATGACTAGTGACACCACGATGTCGGGCAGTGACAGGATGGTTCCCAGTTGTTATTGTCATTTTTCGCGCTTTTGATTATGCTAATCATGTTTTAGCTTTATAAATATTAAATAATTGTTAAAAGAAGTATTATTAATCTGTTGGCTGGCCTTGTCTTCACGAGAGGCGCCATTACGATCGGGTTCAGCATTTGTGTCGTGACAGTATCGGTTTTAATTGGTTTATATGTTTTTTGCATGTGATGTATTCTTTCTCTTCGATTTTCAATCTGAAAAAAAAAGTTTATGATAATTGGTGATTTTATGCTAATTTTTATAGAGATTACCGCTGGGTTTGGTGGAATTTCATATTGAAACTTGAAGAAGAAAAAGAAGAAGAAGAAGAAGAAGAAGTTCAAAATGTTTCAAAATTATTTCCGAACTGTATCATAAATATATGATAATTGTATATAAAATGTATAATGTAAAACAACCTGACACAATAGTAATACAAGTATAATACAATATTGTATTAGAATTGTATAAGAAATTTACAAGGATTATTTCAGAATTGTATTAAAATTTCCTCACAAGTTAATTTGAATTGTTTTTGATACATCACTACGTGAAAACATTACATGATGTAATTGCTAAATATTAGTTTTGTCCATTTGTGGAATATATGTTAAGCATATATATAAAGACTTATTGAGTAGATTTAAGATTATTGCGCCTACTCGATGAGATGATGAAAAGAAGAAAAAAAAGGAGAAGGACAAAAGCTTGGCAAATGCGATCCGCCACTCAACCCTCAAATAACAGTCAAATTTCACTTATATCTGTGTAGAAAAAAAGGGATAAAAAAAAGGAAAGAATATAATTGAATTCCTTAATTAAAAGCATTAATAATGGGATAAGATCCTTTTAAGGTGGAATATATCCAATTTGTAAAAAAACCTAGATAATTTTTAAAAACTACAAAACCTAGAGAAAATGGATAAATAAGTTTCTATTATTATATATATAGGAAAAACTCCCATAAATGATAGTGAAGTAATATAGGCCCATATTTTTTTTTTGAGTACGTGTTTAATGGTGAAGACCTAGGACATAAAATAAGAGTAAATAAAGTCTTAGTTCTTTAAGAGAGTACAACACACAAAGAAAAATTATCGTAAGAGGACGTCTGGTTTTGATCAAGGAAAAAGTTAAGAAAATAAGACAACAGAGAGCGAGTTAAGGACGTTCGGTTTTTCCCAGGTATTACTAAATTTTGGTATATGACTTTCGAATTGATCGTGGTTAGTGGTATAGAATATGGGAATCAATGGTTATGTCATAGTTAGTAGACATTAGTAATATAATGATGGAGGTAATAATGATGTAATAATTGATGAATTGAATTAAATATTGGTTTGGGTGTACAATGCTATGGGAAAGCACTTCCTTTGCTCGTAAACAGTTTCGGCTTCTGCTACTATAATTTAGGGGATATATGATTATGTGGTAATTGAATTATTATAGAAAAACTTATTATTATGCTCAAGGCTACATAACATTGCATAGTAAAGTCAAACAATGTGCATACAGAATTTGTGGGATATACACTCTATGTTATATTAGTCACATTGCATATTCATATAAATAGACTTTGAATCTTTCAACTTATGTATTGCTACAAGTGTAGTAATGAGACATAATGTCCACTATGCTTAGAGACCTTTTAAAGCGATTAAGAAATTAATTGAATAGTTAGTGTGCAAATTAAAGCCAGCTTTTGTGTAAGAATTATGAGATAACTCGGACTATTATAATTGACATTGTTAAGTAATATTTTAGATAGATTGAGGCCATTGGAGGCCGTTTGGTTGGTATTCTAGACGTTGCAAGGTTGGAAAACTTCCTATTAGAGAGCTAAGTGAGACTTTAATGTTTGATACTTGCTTTTCTAAAATCCGTTTTGAAAGTGTGTTTTCTCTGCCTGGCCCATATATTGGGACAAGCGTGCGCTTGGAAGAGTCGGTGATCTTAGACTAGTCGCAAATATATTATTTTATGAAAAATACAAAATAATATTATTTTATAATTATTTAATAGTTTGATACGGCTGTGCGCCATGATGTTGAGTTTGATAGTTTTAATTCGGCTGTGAGCCATGGTGTTGAGTTTGATACGGCTGTGCACCATGATATTGAGTGTGATTCGGCTGTGCTCCATGATGTTGAGTGTGATACGGCTGTGCTCCATGATGTTGAGTTTGATATGGCTGTGCGTCATGATGTTGAGTTTGATACGACTGTGCGCCATGATGTTGAGTTTGATATGGCTGTGCGCCATGATGTTGAGTTTGAAACGGCCGTGCGCCATGAGTTAGGGCATTGTGTATGCCTTTGTATATCACCCGAGCATTGTTTATGCTTCTTGATATATTTGGGGCATTGTGTATGCTTCAGTGAGCATTTTGTGTGTTCTGTTACATATTTTAGGCACTTTGGTGCCGTTGTGAATTTGTAGGTGTGTTGGTAAATTTCTTTCACTACAATTATGATAAGTCCTTAGTGGGTACTCTTGTTGGTTAATTCTTAATAACTATGTTGATACACGTATATTGAGTTATTGTATAATTATTATATTTAATATATCATTTGTGTTGTGGTGTGTGTTTATTTTCTAACAGTTATTTCAGAGGTATTTAAAGTAGCGGGTCGAGGATCTTACTGGGTTATATTTACGTATAAGTCACTTCTTACCCGATTCTCTATATAGATACCGTTGCAGGAGATAGAGCTAGTGGCTAACGAGTGAATCCTATTGCTGAGGTGAGCCACCACATTGTTCGTGGAGGCTTTCGTTTCAGACTTATGTAGCTCGTGTTAGTTATTTTCTTTTTCTTTGGGGTTTGCATACCCGCCAATAAAATTCATGTTAATCTGTTACATGCTTCATTGTCTTAGTGTGCGATTTGGGCTAGAGTTTTATTATTTGAGTGATTGTTAGTTTCTATCGATTGACTAAGGTATTAGGAGATATTCACTTCCTCTTTAATTATTAATAATACTATTATGCCTGTATTTCTCTCTCTCAGTGTTTGTGTATGGTTAAACGTTAGAGAAATGGGTTCTCTTGGCAGGTGGTGTTAGCTGAGTACTAGTCACGTCTAGGGGATAGTTTGGAATGTGACAACTAGTGCTATTTGCCTTTCAAAAAATTTTGTGCATCATTCTAGGGCTAAGCAGATTGAGATTAAGCATCATTTTATCCGCGATCATGTTACAAATATGACATTGTCATATAATTTATTAATACTGAAAATCAGTTAGCAGATATTTTCACAAAATCACCACTTGAAGAGAGATTCTGATTTTTTTGTGACAAAATTGGTAGTTGCTTGATTTCGTTTAATTTCTCTAAATTTGTCTATTTTAGAAAGATTTTCATTAATTGATCTTCGTGATTTTTGCTCAAAATATCTCTAAGTATTTGATTACTCTGTATGTGCATTTATTATCTGACAGATGACGGGCTTGAAGAAGGAAACTTTTCAGCTACCTCTCTATGGAACCAATCTTCTTATTTACGATCTTTTGGAGCCCTTCTTGAATGAATATATTTCTATGGAAAAATATAACTTCTTATAAAAGTCTTTACTAAGTATTTTCAGGTTACCATATGGTTATTCAAGGATCCTTTCATGCATTATGTTAGGTATCAAGGGAAATATCACACGTCTCTTCAGAATCGAGACATCCATTCACCCATTTTTAACTCTTCTTCTCTAGTTCATATCTCCCACTATCTCAAATAAAGCCTCTCTCTCTCTCTCTCTCTCTCTCTCTCTCTCTTCTCTCTCTCTCATGGCCAAAACAAAACTCACTCCATCCTCTTCGATGCCTATAAGAAGCCATCACTTCAAGAAAAACCATCAAACAAATGATCCCGTGGATGTAAAGTCGTCAGAGAGTACAGATCATCAACAGTTCGAGGATGAATCCAGCGATTCTCATGAAGAAATTCTCATTGCTCAAAAAAGGTCTGAAAAACATCCAATGGATTCCATCCCCAAACAATCATCTCAAAAGAGAGGGAAAACAGAAAGCATAGAGTTTGGGCTTGAAGACGAGATGAACTTCTACGGTCCCGATGAGAAAGAAAAATTTGTCGCTTACAAAGGGAAGTCGATTGCCTATGGTCGCATTATAAGTTTGAAATCTATGAAAAACTCTCACTATGATGTTACCTATGTGTTTGAAACTCAAAAATTTATCTCCCTATTTGAAACTATTGGTGACACTGTTAATGAAGAGCCTGTGCTTATGTTTTATGCAAATTTATTTGTGAATGATAAAGATGACTTAAAATCCATTTGGGAAACTCGCATTATTCTTGACTCTTATCAGTTTGAATAAATCTTTGTAAATGTACTTGTTGGTTATAGTTTCTTTGTGCAATATTATTGGCCTGATAGTTTTGAAGTGTTGTTTGAGGAAGAGAAAAGTGTGTTGTTTGAAAACCCCCTAACACTGGTCCCAAATATTTAAAATTTGAGCATCGTATACTAGCCCACATTATTTCCACCACCCTGTTACCCCGTACTGGTTCTCTTAGCACTCTGTCTAGTAGAGATTTTTTGTCCTGTGAATGAAAAGGCTGTCAATTAGTTTGGTTGAGTGCGTCAGTACATGCTTGAAAGCATCAGTGATGTCTCGTATTCCTCTAACAGTTTGCCTTATGATTTACTAATATCTCACATCTTGCAAGTTATGAAAGTAGATTTGTCTCTCTATGCCCCTAAAACCATCTCCAGCACATATGACAAGACTGCCTTTGCCATGATGGGGTACACTCTGGTTGAGGAAACTTGGTTCAAGAAAGACAAAGCACCGGAATCTACTCTTCGACATGGCACTGGAGAGATTAAATCTGAAGCAAGCAAATCTTCTTCCTCAGATCAGTTGCTACTGATGCAACAAAATATTGCAGGTAGCAAGAAACTGCTAACCTCTATGCAGGAACAGGTGGACAAGATCAGGGAAGTGACAAAGAAAACTGGAGCAGATGTGGACAGGTTAAGGATCACCCTCCAAGCCACAAAGAGGCAACAGATCAGGGCTATGCAAGATGTCACTGAGAAGATCACCAAGGATATTGATGCCTCCTATGATAGTTTCTGCACCAAAGTGATAAACATTTGGAGTATTTCCTTGTAAGGAATTAAGTGTCTGGGCTGTTTAAACAATTTCTTTCTTTGTTTTTCAGTGTTGCTTGATAAAATTTCTCTTTTGGCTGTGTTTGGATGGGCATATAGTCGACTATGCCTGGTATAATTATTAGATTATATATTTTTTGACTGCTTAACTAGTATTATTATTAGCTATTACTCTTTGTATCTCTTCTTGGTTCTTTTGATTGATGTCAAATGGGGGAGAAGAAAAAGAGTGCAAAGACAGGGGGATCATGCAAACAAACAAGGGACACTAAGGCTGGGGGAACAAAAGTATATTCTGAAAGGGAAGTATCCCATAAATTAGTGAAACTCTTTTTGGATTATTTTTATCATAAAAAAAGGGGGAGATTGTTAGGTTTAGAGTTTTAATAATGATCAATAATCAAAGAGCCTTGACTAATGTCATCCCACTTTATGTGCAAATTCGCAACAACTTTGATGAATTGAAGAAAGGAAAAAAAAATCATACAAGCATTTAAGAGGAAGCCAACAACTATATTTTTCAAACTCCATATCAAATGGAAAAAAGAATCAATCAATCAAGAAACAAGGAAGGAAAGACAATCAATTAGACGAGCTGAAGATTCTCAAGAGCGTAAGGAAGGAAAGAGAGCCAATCAAGGGAAATCTGCGGAAGGTCTAAACAAGGTTAATTGGAGGAGCCAAAACTTCAACTGAGAATGAATCTGGCCACACCTCTCAAGCTAGATTCATGAGGCTATCCTTGGGTCCTACTCTTATAAGTCTATGCCTCATAAGGAAAGACCTCTAATCAATACTCCTTTGCAATACCAGAAAAGAGAAATCAGAAGACTCGTCCAACATTATTAAAGAAGAAGTAGAAGGACAAGGAAGATTACGCAACTTAACATCTGTTTCTACACCTTTTTAGTTCTTAGTATAAATACTATATTCTTGAGTCTACAAGTATCGCAAAAGATATGAAGAGTTAGAAAATAAAACAAGAGTTGTGTCACCACAAGATAAACATTGTTGCTGAATATCGTGGGTGGTGAACGTACTAAAACTATCACTATATTCGTTGAAGATCTAAGAGAACCCTTGTGGCTCAAGGGAACTGGACGTAAGTAATGCACTGATACTGAACCAGTATAAAATTATTGTGCCTCCTTTACTTTCATTCTGCACAATTTATTTCTGGTGCAATTGATTCCACCGTGAAGTTTACTTGACTAATTCCTTCTTAGTGAGCTAAATTTTAAAATCGGTTACAATTCATACCCTTATACTTTCAGCTTGTGTGGACTCTTATTAATAAATGACATCTCAAAAAGAAATGACGAGTAAGAGCGAAATTGTAAACCACGCACACTACTAGAAAACTGCTAGAAATACCGACCAAAATTGGTCAAAATTTTAAAAAAATCAACAGACTTACGACCGACTTTAATCGGTCAAAAATATGTTGGTCGGTAAAAAATAACTATCGAATTCGGTCGGTAAATTAATTTTCACAAGCGACCCAAACGAAAAAAATACAGAAAAACCAACCTAAGACGGTTGGTATTTTTAATTATGCAATTAAAAAATATACCGTTTGGGACACGAACCGGGGTCTGTATTGTGGCATGATACTATTCTACCACTAGACTATTGGTACATTTGGTTTAAGACTTTCTTTTAATTTATTTGTACTTCTTTATTTTATTTTCGTGCAATAATAACTTGATTTCAGTGAATTTTTTGAATATTAGTTTTGATTTATTTTATATGAAAAATCGACCGATTTCGGACGATTTCTTTAAAAATAAATTTTGCGAGATTCTAAAATATTTTTCCGAATTTTTGTGCCAAAAAAAAAAACAGCCGAAGTCGATCGGTTTGGTAAAAAAAAGTTTGAAAATAAAATATTTTGGAAAATCGACTGACTTCGATTGGCTTTTTGACCAACCAAAATCGGTTGGTTGGCTGCGGTCGATTTTGGCCGAAATTCTAGTAGTGGTAAGCTTTTATTTTCTTAAGAACATTATATCATGGGGCACCCACATGCATTTCTTTTTCCGCCGATAATGTGTGTAGTAATAGATTACTAAACAATTAATCTAATAAAGTAGTAGAAATAGTGGTAGCCAAAGGAAAAAAACTTATCCCGATGATTGAAAGTTATGTCCTCCATCAGCAAGACGAGTGAATGACGACGCTGTAAGCAGTAGGAACCAGAACATGATTAAGTCTTTAAGCATGAAGATGAGTATTTGTTGTCAGCCCCACAACGGGTATTTTCAACAAACCAATAATAAATGACACTTATTACATAATTTAACTACAAATATTAGTGTTTAACCATAGTTAAATTTCATTTCTTTTGCACAAAAAAAAACTAATTTAATAATTAAATATACTTAATATCTAGCTAGTTATTCCACTATGCTCCTAACTTCAATGTTATTATATCGGAAAAAGAACATTGCCATGAGAGAGCAAATACGAAGTCTACAACCGTGAGGCATAAATTCTCGTTCTTTTTGAAATCAATCAAAAGATTCTATGCTTTTGATATTCTATCGCTAGTAAAATGGTGAAGTTATTTTAATAGATTAAAAAAAATTTAAGGTCATGACTTTTGCAGTCTTGTATTTGTTCCGATACATATTATTGAAGTAAATAAGATTTTGCCCAAGTGTTTGACAAAAGGCAGGATTAGAACTTAAAATAAGTTAGAGAAAGGATGAGGAATCAGGACTATGAATCTCCAGAGTCGCTTCAGTCAAGCCACAAGATGCACAAGATACAAAAAGTATGCAATATGCTACAAGAAAGAATGAGGATGGCAAGTAGACAACCCTAGGTGTTTGTAAGTTAGTACTGGTGGTTATTATGACTCTTCTAGCTTCTTTTTTCATTTTTTTATTTATTAAAAATATAACTCCTAATAGACCTAAGTTTATCTCGTGTAGTTAATTTAATTAGCCATCCGGTGTGGATAAGTTTTTGGGGTAGCTGAAGCCACTTACCACATCTGGCAAGAAAGGAATTAGAATATTTCAACATAAGATAAGTTTTTGGGGTAGCTGAAGCCACTTACCGCATCTGGCAAGAAAGGAATTAGAATATTTCAACATAAGAAAAGGAATGATGAGGATTTACTCAGGTTGATTGTCATTTTTTTATAACCCTTCATTTGATTCTCTGTTGATTCCCATTTGTCGAAGCTGTTGCTTCTTTGGTGATTCGAACTTTCGACTCTAGGGTTGTAGGTGAGTGGTGCTGACCAGCTGAGTAACCCCTGGTATCGACATGTTGATTGTCCAAGAAGTACATTACATGCTAGGAGATGGATCAAGGTGTCTCATATCTGGGTTTGAACTAAGGGTGTTAAACGAGCCGGGTCAGCCCGGTTCTGGACCGGCCCAGATCAGTTAAAACCTGAACCGGTAAAAAGGGGCTAGGTTGGGCTGGGTTAAGGGTGACTCGCGGGTTGCTTCGTTTACTTTCAAAATACTGGTTACCCGGACCGGTCTAACCTGGTTTATGAACAGTGTTGTTAAACCGGTTAATCGGCCCGGCCTGAACCAATTTAATAGTAAAATTATTTTTTTTTTAATTTTTTTTTTAAAAACTGGGCCCAGATTTGACCGTTGGCAACTGTCCATTTAAGAAAATGGCCGTTGCCCAACGGCTGAATTGCACAAATAGCCCTTTTTTTATAAAAAAATTAAGCCCCCTTTGAAAAACTATAAATACCCCCTTCCTCATTTCTTCACTCACCTCTCATTTCTCATTTCTCAATCTCAATTGTCAAATCTCAATTCAAGTTAAATCATGCCTCGTACTTCTATAGTGCGCTCATATGTTTGGCAACACTTTGAGGTGGTAGAAGAAAATGAAGAAGGTCAGAAAATAAAGTGCAAGAAATGTGGTCAAGTCTTAAATCTTCGTTAAAAGTCTAGCACATGCAGTTTAAGGAGGCATATAAAGTATTGTCTTGAGCTTCCTCCGAAAATTCGTATTTAAGATTTTGAGACAATTTGTGTTATTTTAAAATTATTAGATGTATTTATGCTTAATGTTTTAGATTGTTAGATTAATTTGAAGTATTATTAATTTATCATGCATGAAAATTTAGTTTTACTATTTTTTTGTTAATTTACTTTTTAAATGCAAACTTCAATTTTGTAATTTTAAAATAAATGTAGCACTTGCAATTTATAAGTGCAATTTTTTCCCATCTTCCTTGCATTCTTTATATTTTTACTTTGTATGAATATAATTTACAATAGTTATATAAAATATAATTTTTTTTTTAAAAAAATACACTAAACCCGGCCCGGCCCCCTCAACCCATAACCCTTACGATTCAATTTTTACCGGATGAACCCGAATCCGTTAAACTCGGTAAGCCCCAACCCGTAACCGGCCCGCACCATAAACCGTACGGGTAAAAAAAATCCCTACTCAACCCGGTCCGGCCCACCCATTAAACACCCATAGTTTGAACTAAGGTTGGGACATCTGTTCAACTACAAGGTTCAGTCATATTTGTGTATATTTTCTTTGGTAATAAAATACTCCGCTTTAATGACCAAAAATAATGTGATGAAGTTATGATCCATATTCCTTATGGCTATTCGACGCAAACTTTTTTGTATATGAATTTTTTTAATATATTTTTGGTCTCGTGTGAAATTAAATTCACTGCACCTACAAGTAATCTATACTATATTAAAAGCACGAAGGTCCTTACCGAAATATCGTTCGTCTTTTTTACCCTTTAAAATTAGACTTTACTTTAGACAAAATAGTAATTTAAATTATTTCCTAATATTTAGGAGTTTGAAATTATTGCTAATCAAATATTTCCTTATTTAACTATATAGAAAATCTCAATATTTAGGACTTCATTTAAATTTTATCATATATAAAATCTTTCATTATTGAACAGTACAACATATTTATTGTAAAAGTAAGGGAAAAATTCAAAACATGAACGAGCTAGAAAAAGATCAAAACAGTGAGGATTTTAAAATAGTTAAAAATATAATTTTGGTTTGTCTGTCGAATTCCACATTACTACTTCACCTTCTTATTTTGATCTTATTTGAGAATGCAATTTTTTTTTTTTAGGTTCTTGACTATTACGCTAAAGTTTCTCCTATATATGATGTTTCATTATATTACACATTTTCGCTGAGTTATGACGGCTAATTAACCCTAGATTTTTCTTGAATTATGTCAATTGTATTAAATTAGGATTTTATATCTTTGAATTATATAATGTAGATAGTATAATTTTATACTTTGTCATTTACAAAATCATGACAAATATATTATCCGGTCCTTCCTATTTGAATTATATAAAAATTATAATTTAATATTTAGAACTTTAAAATTAATTACAAGTTTACTAATATAAATATTTTTCAATTGAACAGCAAAAATTAATAATAATTTCTTCCATGTTATTAAAAATTTAATATATGAACTATAATATATTTATATATTATGTTTCAACTCCTTTCCTAATCAAATAGTTCATCAATTTTTGTATAATATTTGAAAACTACACTCAACAATTTGAACAAGTAACTTAAAAAATTAAAAATTGTGTGCGTGTGTGTGTGTGTGAAGAGATAGAGAGAGAGGCGGGCAGTTGGTGAAAGTCAATATCACTAACAACTCTGCAAATACAAAGATTCAAAAGTGAAATAGTGATTGGATTTTCAACTATTTGAAAATATAATGCTTATTGGATCGATAAAACAATAACTAAAATTAAATATTTCAAATTCAGGATGAGCTAACATTAAAAATTTAAATCAAACAAAATAAATATTTTTAAACTAATAATTAAGTCTTTAAATTAACTAAAGACTTAATATTTTTCAATTATTTTCTAAATTCTTCATATAAATTAAAATTATTTTTCAAGTTGACATAACTACTTGAGTGCATGAGCTTATTTTTATATGAAGAACATGAGTTGGTAAAGGAATCAGAAAATAAATTTGATTATAATATAATATTAAGAATTAGATTGGTTAAATGCAAACATGAAAAAAATGAGATTGAAATAGTGAAGACAAATTATATTCTAATGAGTTGACGTTAATTATTTTTCGTTTATTTTCTATTCATTCAAGCAATTGATTTTTGTGGTATTTGTTGCCAAAAAATTACTCTTTGTAGTTTTTAGTATTAAGTCATTTTTATATTTTACATCTACTTATGACTTATTCAATCTCATTCCCGAATCTATAACAAACAATAAGTTTAATTTTTAAATTTATGTTGTTTGACAAATATTTAAAACATCGTGATAAAAGCATATAATAAATATTCGGTCATATTTGCCAAATGAAATTTTTGGTAAATTCACAACAAACAATATATATTGGTATTCTAATTGATTATATCATTCATGTGAGATGTGAAGGGTAAATATTTCATTTTAGAGTTTTATCTGATGAGTGTTTGTATTAGTTTTCTTATAAATCAACATATTGCTTAATACTATTTATATAATATTTTAAAATAGTGTATTCATTGATTTGGATATACTAGGTTATTGTTGTTGTATTAATTGATTTGGATACACGCGCAAAGCACGTACTCTAAGACTAGTATAATATAAAAGATGATCATGAAAAGGCCATATAAGGTCAGATCATTAATGTACCCGTAGACTAAAAAAGTCAAAATGCAAAGTAAAAAAAAAAGGAATATTTTTTACTTCGCCATCATTATTTCTTGTTTTTTAATGTGAAGTAAAATACATTTATCCTATAAGTTTTCTCGTGTCAATTTTTTTTTTCAACCATGGCAATTCTTTTTTACTCTTCAAAAATGTTGTTAAAGCTTAATGCTATTCCACAATATAAACAATAAAAAAGTGATTGTTTATACCGAGTATTATCGTGCATGAAATACTCCTAATTTGGAAAGAAAGTTTATTTGTTCGGGTCTTGAGTACAATTACGGATGACGGTTTCCAAATTGAGACACCATAAAAGTATTCTACGTTGAAAGTCAATATAAGGAGTATGTGTAAACAATAAAACAAGGGGGCTGAAAATTTTCAACAGACCCAAAATAACCGAAGCCAAAATAAGAAAGAGTCATGGCCATGTACTCATTCAATTCAAACTTTGAACAACTATAATTTGCTCTTGTTTTCAGTCAAATCTTATTAATTTCAATTGTCAACTCTCCCTATAAATATGTGCTATTTCCCTTTTTCTTTACCATAATCACAACTATAAATTTTTGCTCTCTTCTTTTAACATAATCACCAGCTACTACTACAAAAATCTTTATCATCTTTATTTTCCATTCTAAATCAATTAACATCCCATTATAGAAAGAAAATATGGCAATCGTCCAATCTTCAAGTTTCTTGAGTTCAAGGAATTCTGTTCCTTCAACATCATCTATTTGCAGTTGTAAAAGAGGATTTATAAGAGCGAGTATTAATATTCCAAGAATTAAAACAAGCAAAATTTCTCTTCCTAATCTTCAAATAGGAGGGAGATCAGCACATGAACAGGAGCTGATTAACTATTCGACCATAGTAAACAACCTCCTAGATGAGAAACAGCTTAGCCCAGCTACAAGAAGTGATGAAATGAACAACGGTCCTGATCCTCTGGTTATCGCAAAGCTTTATGCGATTAAGGAAGCAATTTCAGATAGAGTTGAAATGCATAGGAATATTGGGGAACAGAGAAGCCAGTGGAACAATATGCTTTTGACATCCATTAATGGCATAACTCTAGCTGCTGCTACAATGGTTGGAATTGCAGCTACTAGTGGTGATTCTGTTTTGGGACTAAAAATGTCATCCACTTTGTTGTATTTGGCTGCTACTGGCATGTTGGTGATCATGAACAAGATCCAACCATCCCAACTTGCTGAAGAACAAAGAAACGCGACTAGGCTGTTTCAAGATCTCTGCAACCAAATCGAAACAATTTTATCAATCGGTCACCCTTCAGCTATTGATGTCAAAGAAGCTATGGACAGAGTATTGGCCCTTGACAAGGCCTACCCACTCCCTCTTCTTGGTGTAATGCTAGACAAATTTCCATCTTCTGTTGAACCTGCTGTTTGGTGGCCTCAACAACGTCGTAAACAGCCTAAAAGGGTTAGTGACTGCGATAAATATAATGGCTGGAACGGGAAAATGGAGGAGGAAATGAAAGAAATAATGGGAGTATTAGGCAGAAAAGATCAAGAAGAATATATTAGTCTGGGGAAAAAGGCCTTGAAATTGAACAAGTTTTTAGCCATATCTGGTCCTTTACTCACAGGCCTAGCAGCAATTGGCTCTGCATTTGTAGATTCTTCTCCTTCTCATGGATCTTGGGCAGCTATGCTTGGAATTGTTGGTGGCGCTTTGGCAAGCGTTGTTAATACAATTGAGCACGGTGGACAAGTTGGAATGGTATTCGAAATGTACAGGAGTAACGCTGGTTTCTTCGAGTACATGCAACAATCAATTGAATCAAACTTGACAGAAACAGACACTGAAAGAAGAGAAAATGGTGAAGTGTTTGAAATGAAGGTGGCTCTGAAGTTAGGAAGGAGCTTATCTGATCTAAGAAATCTTGCTGCTTCTGCTTCTCCATTGAAAGCAGAAGATTTGGACGAGTTTGGGAGCAAACTTTTTTAAAGTTCGGCTTTCACAGTATATAGCATTGACAAACTCAAGTGTATAGTTATTTTTTTTATTCAATTACTATCTGTACATCCGAGTAGGGATTCCTTAATTCTTTGTTCCTATAGCCTTAATAAATTCTAAACTTATTGTTTACATGACCTGATTATTCTTAATTATTTTTTGCTTGATGGAAGATATCTTATATGGAGTATATATTAATTGCACATTTTTATCCAATAATAAAGTTGGGACTTTTTTTTGGCATTGTAGTAATCAACCCTTTATATTCTCTTGGATGCCGCATCAAAACAGTATCCAATCAACCGCACACAGATATATAGTAACGACCACGCTCGTAATGCAGGCGGAGACGGATCTAGGATTTTAAGTTTAATTTATGGGTTTCTATCGCAATTTCAAATTAATATATAATAATAATTGAGTTCACAAATAGATTTTATAGATATTTAATAAAAAATTTACAAGATCTACGGAAAAGTTACAGAATTTCCGAGAATCCGTATATTACACTCTAGATCCGCCCTTGTTACGTAGGCATATATAAATGAAGTTCCAATATAAATATTGCTCACTTTTTACCTTCTTATACTTTGTATAATACCAATCTGTTCCGCACGATATCAACTCAGATATACTCTCAACACAACCTTTCAGACCTGTAACCACCCTACAAATAAAAGTGTGGTCAAAACGTGTAGCTTTCTATAAAAGGCCACGCTTTTTAGGGGTGGCGTAAACATAAAAGAACCATGCACCTACACATGTTTCTGGCATGCATGTTTTTCTTCTTTTCTTTTTCAACAACAATTTTGCATCATGTATACATCCTCCGCAACGCTGCCGCATAATGATCGAAAGTAAGCTTCATTAACATTTAGCTGTAATTTCTTGAATATCACTCAAGATCTAATTGAAAATATGACCCTCTTCCGCTCTTTCAATGTCTCATCTTTTCCGAATAATTCAAAGGACTTAAATTATACGCTGACAGGCACGGAAAAGATTTTTTTTACATCATCATTTTTGAAATTTAATATGTAAGGTAGGTTAGCTAATATGTTTATTAAATTACCAATTATTTTTTATGAAGAGATTTATTTGTAAATGTGGGACCAATCTAGTTAAAACAAAAAGAAAAAGATAATGCTCAGGTGGTGCAATTGGTTTCACAAACGTAGACTTGGTAACCAATTTGGTAACAAGATCTGCAACTTGCAAAGAGAAAACTAATCTAATTGGTTGCAAGGGACAATAGCTTCTACTATAAATAGGAGCATCTGTCATTCGGTTAATGTACACCAAAACGAGAGAAATAAAAATCAGCGAGAGTTATTTAACATATAGTAGTTTGTGAGATAAATAAAGAGCGAGAGTAATATTGTAGGTTTATGTCACGATCTGAATTTCTCACCCTCGGGGGGTGTGATGGCGCCTACTCGTAGAAGTTAGGCAAGCCATAAATCTTAAACTCCTAACTCCTTTATTTTAAATCCTTTTTATCATTCATAACAACAAGCGATAAATATTTAAATAACTTGGGAATATCAAATTAAAGCTGAAGACTTAAATTAAATGAGCTGAACAAAATGCGAAAATCGACATGTGCCTCTACCTAAGAACTGGTGTTACAACATCCATGGACTACTAAGAGTACTAAATACAATCGTTTGAAAGAAATATAACACTGTTTTGTCTCGAAAACACGAGATAACAGAATGGAATATAAGATAGAGGAGACGACGGGCCTGCGGACGCGTGCGAGGCTACCTTGGAGTCTCGGTGGACTGAAGGCTGGCTCCCGAGCTACTACTGCTGTCCGGTACCTGGATCTGTGCAAAAGAGCACAGAGTGTAGTATCAGCACAACCGACCACATATGCTGGTAAGTACCTAGCCTAACCCCGACGAAGTAGTGACGAGGCTAGACAGGATTACCATACTAACATGTGCAGTTTTATATATATATATATATATATATATATATATATATATATATATATATATATATATATATATATATATATATATATATATATATCAACAACAAAAAAATAACAAGAACAAACAATTTAAATGGGAGGGGAACATGCTTTTGGGATAGCAGATAATACAGAATTTCAAGAAAATAATAAGGAACATCAATAACTTGACTCTAACACGGATAAGGGAAATAAAAGCAGATTTCACTCTCAGTACATATCTCGTTGCAGACGTGCAACCCGATCCCAATTCTCAATAATTCCGTGGTAAGCGTACCACCCGCTCTCATTTCATCAAATCTCGTGGTGGACGTATCACCCCCTCCCATTTTATCAAATCTCGTGGCAGGCGTACCACCCTGTAATGATCCGATCGGTCGTTTTGAGTACTAGCGCTTCGTTCAGCAGTTGGAGGCCATGAACAGCTTCATTTAAGGTATTATGACTTGTGTGTATGGTCGGAATTGAAATTCAGGAAGTTCGAAGTTAAATTTAAATGAAAATTCTCATTTCAGAAGCCTTAAGTTGGGGAAAATGGCTAAGATTGAAATTTTGGGTAAATGACCTCGGAATCAAGATCTGAAAGTTTCAGCAGGTTCGTATGATGATTTCGGACTTGGGCGTATGCTCAGAATGGGTTTTGGATCACCCGAGAGAGTTTTGACGCCTATTGTGGAAGTTAGCATTTTGGAAGAAATTTTATAGGTTTGGTTTGAAGTGCATTTCAGTGTTATCAATGTCCATTTGGGATTTCGAGACTAGGGGTAACTACGTATGGTGATTCTGGAGTTGGAAGCGCGATCGGAAGTGAATTCGGAGGCCCGTAGGTCATTTTTGAAGTCATTTGGCTAAAGATAGAAATTTGGAGGTTTTTGAGAAGTTTGACCGGGGGTGGACTTTTTGATATCGGGGTCGGAATCCGATTCCGAAAGTTGAATTAGGTCCATAATATCAAATATGATTTGCGTGCAAAATTTGAGGTCAATTGGATATGATTTGATGGGTTTAAACACCGGAAGTAGAAGTTGGAAAGTTCAAAGTTCATAAAGCTTGGATTGGAGGTCGATTGATGATTTTAGCGTTGTTTGATGTGATTTGAGGCCTCGAGCAGGTCCGTAATGTGTTTTGGGATTGGCTGGTATGATTGGTTGGGGTTCCGGGGGCCTCGGGTGGTTAACGGATCGAAACTTGGAATTTAAGAAGAACTGAAGCAGCTGATATCTGGTATTTCCGCTTCTGCGGAAATGGGACTGCAGAAGCGACCCTTGATCCGCTGATGCGGAACCGCAGCAGCGGTTGGCTGACCGCAGAAGCGAAAATGGGCTAGAGTCCAAGGACCACAGAAGCGGAATATTTTCCGCAAAAGCGGGACCGCGGAAGCGGGATTATTTCCACAGAAGCGAAAATCCCTGGAGGCAGAAGGTTAATTTAAAGTCGGGGATTGGCCATTTCTCTCATATTTCTCATGGCTTGGGCAATTTTGGAGAGCTTCAAGGAGGGGATTTTCATCGTCAATGTCAAGGTAAGTTATCTCCTTCACTTTTGAGTTAAAATATATCAATTATGTATGGATTTAAGCATGAAGATTAGTGTAAATTTGGGATTTTGGTTGAAAACCTATGAAATTAGAAATCTTGGATTTTGATTACGATTTTGAGTATGGAATTAAGAGAAAAAATTATATTCGAGTTCCTAAGGTTATGGGTAAACTTTATCTTCAAAAAGTTTTGGATTCCGGGCACGTGGGCCGGAGGGCGTTTTGGTCAACTTTCCAATCGAGGTTAAAAATTGCTATAAATTAGTTTGTAATGAATATTTGAGCATATATTAATGGATTTGCGTAACCATTGGCTAGTCTTGGAGCGTGGTGCATCAATTGGAGTCCTCGGAAGAATGTAGAATGCCGGTTATGAGCTTTCGGAGCGAGGTGAGTCTTCTTTCTAATCTTGTGAGGGGGAATTTATCCCATAGGTGAGTTAAATTGGTTATGTGCTCCTATTTGTGGGGGCTATGTACGCACGAGGTGACGAGAGCCCGTACGTAGCTACTATTATGCTATTGACCGGGTAGTCTAGGACCCAAAAAACATGTTATACTTGCATTACTATGAACCCATTGATAGTTTGAATTTTTTAAATCACCTTGAATTGGTAAAGGAATTTAAAAAGAGATTTAATATTAAATTTTTCCTGAAATGTTAAAAAGAGGAATTTGTCTACTGGGTTGATTATCCCCGATAAGCTCTTAATTTCCTACTTGAGCATGTATGTTATGTGTGCCTGCGTCGCATGGATGATTCGTGAGCAGGATATGAGTTTATTTATGGAACGAGCCGAACGCCTCGGTGAGAATAAATGTATCTATGGTTCGTGCCGCTCGACCCTCGGCAGTGCACAGTTTACATTCCTGTTGGAGCGCATCGTCGCCTAGGTGTAATTTGCGCATGTTTATCTGTTGCTTGAAAATTGTAAATGTTGAATTGGCCCTACGTGGCTTGATATAAACTGATAAGATAATAAAGAACAGACTTTAGAAGCCCTTGATTTATTGTTGAAGATATTTACCTGTTTTTCTGGCTTCACAACTAGAACTTTTATACAAATCCATGATTATCCTCGCTTATAGAATATTGCTAATTGACCTCTAGTGAGTGTCGGAGTTGGCTATCTCGTCTGTACCCCTTCGGGATTAGGCGGGAACTCACTGAGTACGCGTTGATTACGTACTCATACTATACTTCTGTGCATTTTTGTTGGACAAGTATGTATACCTCTTGCAGCCTACTAGGCGTGGCAGCATGGATGACTCTGGGACTAGGTGAGCTGCATTGTTCAAGACGACCCGCAGCTAGTTTAGTTCCTTCCAGTGCTTTCTTCTTATTTATTCCCTGTCCACTGTATTTCGGACATATGATGCATTTTTTTTCATGTCGATAGTTGCTCATGCACTTGTGACACCGGATTTCTGGGATGGTTCGAAGTATTATATTAACTGTTCAACATTTAAATTTGATTTGAAACTACATCCTTTAAAATTTCTTCATAATGAAGGAAAAGTCCTGGATTTCAAAAGTGTTAAAATGAGATTTAATTAAGTATTTGAGTTGGCTGGCCTGACGGCGGTGTCCGGCGCCACCACGACCCTTAGTGAATTTTGGGTCGTGACACACCCGCTCCCATTTTATCATAACTTGTGGTAGGCGTACCACCCGCTCCCATTTCAAGTCAACACAAAGTCACAATAAAATTCCGACAAGAAAAATAAAAATAATATAATAATAATTTTCCGGCAAGGGAACAACAATATCAAACAACCATCCCGGTAAGGAAAAATAATCAATAAGCAATAATATCTCGGCAAGGGAGAATCAACTATAACCAAATCCTAGCTCAACTCTTACTCAGCTCGATTAATACCAGTACCCAAGCATAAATAAAATCCACGAGAATAAACTAAATCTTTACCTAATATCAAGGGTCATCAATTTAAAGCCTCCGAAGTGTCATTTAAGTACACAACAACTATCAATTTAACACTCACGGTCATGTTCGACACCAACGTATAGATACTCGTAACCATGCCTATACGTCGTACTCAACAACAAGCAAATAGCAATTAAGATTCAACTCCTAATCCCTCAAGTTAGGGTTAGACCAAACACTACCTCGATGCCTTGAACACAACTCAAGCCTCAATTATAGCTTTACCCCTCGATTCCACTGCCAATTTGCTTGTATATAATCACAAATTACTTAATTACATTAATAAACACTAAATGAATCAACCCCAATGTATGAAAATGAGTTTTCCAAAGTTTTACCCAAAAAGTCAAAAATCACCCCCGAGCCCACGTGGTCAAAACCCGAGGTTCGAACCAAAATTCGATTACCCATTCCCGCATGAACTCAAATATATAATTTGTTTTGAAATCAGACCTCAAATTGAGGTTCAAATCCCCAATTTTCGAGAAACCTAGGTTCTACCCAAAATACCCAATTTTCCCCATGAAAATCTTTAATTTTAAGTTGAATCCATGTTAAAGATGTTAATAATTGAAAGAAATGAGTAAAAAACTAACTTACAATTGATTTGGAAGAAAACTTGTTCATGGAAAATCGCCCAAAGGAGTTGTGTTTTGAAAAAAATGACTTAAAATCGGCTAAGTGTAGAAAATTGCAGGTCTCTGATATGGGAAATACGAACATTGGTTCGCAATTGCGAACCCCGACCTCTCAGATGTGGGAATTGCGAAACAGGGTTTGCATTTGTGAAACCTTCATAATTTCCCAGCTTTCTCATTTGCAAAGCAGTAGTTGCAATTGCGACTTCGCATTTGCGATGACTGAGGGTTTAGGCAGGCATCACATTTACGATGGAAATCTTCCCATTTGCGAAGAAGGCTGCCCAAGTGCTGTCTCGCATTTGCGATGCATGGCTCGCATTTGCGAGGCTGGCTTCACAAATGCGAAGCCTGCAGGTCAGTTCATACCAGCAAATTTTAATTTTAAAAATGCAACCTGTGGCCTATCCAAAACTCACCCAAGCTCTCGGGGCTCCAAACCAAATATACACACAATCTCAAAATATCCTGCGGACTTATTCGTGCGATCGAATCGTCAAAATAACATCAAAACAATGAATTTAAACCCCAAAATCATGAATTTTCCTCAAACTTCATCAAGTTCCAAATTTAGAACTTTAACTCCGAATCACGTCAAATGACATCCGATTTTAACCAAACTTTACACAAACATCTTTAATTCACATTTAAGACCTGTACCGGGTACCGGAACCAAAATACGAGCCACATACCAACACGTTCCAATCAAATATTATTAAAATTTTCCTTAACAATCTCAGAAAACAATTTCTTTTAAAAATTTATTTCTCGGGCTCGGGACCTCGGAATTCGATTCCGGGCATATGCCCGAGTCCCATATTTTCCTACGGACCCTCGGGACTATCAAATCACGGGTCCGGATTCGTCTACCTAAAAGTTGACCAAAGTTAAATTTATTCATTTTAATATCAAAACTTAGCAGTTTTCACAGAATTTCATATTTAAGCTTTCTGGCTACGCGCTCGCACTGCGCACGTAAATCGAGGCAACTCTAAATGAGATTTTTAAGGCCTTAAAGATATAGAATTCAATTAAAAATAAGTGATGACCCTTTGGATCGTCACAGTTTAAATTAAAGAGTGTTATTTCTTTCGAAGTGGTAGTAGTTTCTTGATACTACTAAGTTATAATATTATAGTGATAATATTTTTTCACTCGGGTATTGTTTTTACCCCGTTAAAAGATTTGGTATTTTTGTTACTCTCTTGTGTTATTGTTATGTATCGTGGATATTATTCTTGGGCGAGATATTATTTTTTCCCAATAAAGTGATATCAGAGCCATGACAAATAATGGTCCACTGTCTTTTTAATACCCCTGTCTCATGAAAGATAATTATGAGCAATAGTATCTACGTATGAAATCCATTTTTGGCTCTCGGGATATGTGGAAAATTGTAGACATAGGGTATACAAAACCTGATAATGAGGAAGTTCTGCCTCAAAATAAAAAAGATGTGTTGGCAAAGACGAGGAAGAAGGATTAACAAGCCCTCACGCTCATCCACCAAGGTTTGGATGATGCCATGTTTGAGTAAGTGGAAGAGGTTACCACCTCAAAGGAATCTTGGGAGATTTTACAAAATTCTCTCAAGGAGTTGATAAGGTAAGGAAGGTAAAACTTTATAATCTAAGGGCTGATTTTGAAGTTTTAAAAATGAAAGAAGCTGAATGCATTTCAGATTATTGTTCAAAAGTGAAGGATATTGTAAATCAATTAAGACGATAAGGGGAGGATATAGAAAATGTCAGTATGGTAGAAAATATCCTTCAAACTTTAACCGCTAAATTCGATTTTGTGGTGTGTGCTATTGAAAAGTCTAAAGATTTTGACTCTATGTCGGTAGGGCAATTGGAGGGTTCTTTATAGGCCCATGAAGAGAAGATCAAAAGGAGACAAGAAGTGCCATTGGAGAAACTTCTTAAAACTCAGGCATCCTTCAAGGATTATGGAGGTGAAAAGATCTATCAAGGAAACACACGAGGCCGAGGCCATGGAAGTCATGGAAGAGGAAGAAGTAACGGTAATAATTTCAACAATGTAATTAAAATGCACCAAACATTCAGAGGTCGCGGTTGTGGACAAAGAGGAGGAAGAGGACGTGGCTACTACTAAGAAAATAATGGACAAAGGTATGACAAATCAAAAATTGAGTGATATAATTGTCATAAATTTGGCCATTACTCTTGGAAATATCGTAGCAATGTTGAAGAAAAAGCTAACCTTGTTTACGACAAGAAAGAAAAAGTTGAGTCAACGTTGTTGATGGGACTCAAGGAAGGAGACATATATGATTACAGCTCGTGGTATTTAGACAATGGAGCAAGCAATTATATGTGTGTATGCAAAGAGAAGTTTGTGGAGATCAATAAAACGGTGAGAGGTAATGTGTCCTTTGGAGATACCTCAAAGATTCAAATTGAAATGATAGGTATGATTCTGATCTCCTGTAAAGATGGTAGTCACAAGCTAATTCAAGATGTCTATTATGTGCCAGAATTAAAACGTAATACTTTGAGTTTGGGCCAACTTCTTGTAAAGGAATATGATATCCACATGAAAAATATGCTTCTCTGGCTTAGAAATTCAAGTGGGAATTCTACTTGCTAAAATGCATATGGCAAATAATATATTATTTTCTCTGAATCTTAGAACAATTGATGCAAAATGTTTGAAGGCTAATGTGCAAAATGAATCATGCTATTGGCACATGTGATCTAGGCAAGCGCTCAAAACAATGGGAGAAAAGAATAGGGTGCATGAGATACCATCAATCAACCATCCCAATCAATTATGGTGAAGCTTGTCTTCTTGGAAAACATGCTAGGAGGAGTTTTCTAAAGGAGACCATGTCAAGATCAACCAAACTGCTTCAGCTTATTCACACTTATGTGTGTGGACCAATCAGTCCACGTTCCTTTGATAAAAGTAAATACTTTTTACTTTTTATTGATAACTTTAGTAGAAAGACTTGGGTTTATTTCTTGAACCAAAAATCTGAAGTTTTTGCTGCTTTTAAAATTTTTAAAGTACTTGTGGAAAAAAATGGCTATGAAATAAAAGCTTTAAGGTCCGATAGAAGAGGCGAATTACTTCAAAAGCATTTAATGACTTTTTTCAGTCTCATGGAATTCTTAGCCCTCTAACAGTACCTTATTCACCCCAATAAAATGGAGTTACAGAGAGAAAGAATCCATTAATTCTTAATATGGCTAGATATATGTTGAAAGCTAAAAGTATGACCAAGGAATTTTGGGCCGAAGAAGTTCCTTGTGCAGTTTATTTGAGAAAAAGGTCTCCAATAAGAAATGTTAGAGATCAAACCCCTCAAGAAGCATGGAGTGGAAGAAAACCAAGTGTCAAGCACTTGAAAATCTTTGGGAGCATAGCCTATGCTCATGTGCCACAATGGGGGATGGAGAAGCTTGACGATCGAAGTGTCAAACATGTGTTTTTTGGCTATGATACGAGTTCAAAAGGCTACAAGTTATACAACCCAAGCAGCCGTAAGTTGATGGTAATATGCGATGTTGAATTTGATGAAGAATTGACATGGAACTGGGAAGCTCAAAAGAAACTTCATATGATTTTCTTCCATACTTTGGTGATGAAGAAGAACTAGAGATAGTGGAACCCGTCCAGGACACAACTCCACACTCCTTCTCCAACAAATATTGCATCTCCCCCTTCTCAAGAAAGTTCAAACGAACAACCGTAAAGGACAAGGAGTATTCAAGAACTCTATGAAGACACATAAGAAGTTACTAATTTTGATTTTTTATATTTCGTCTCTTTGCTTATAGTGAACCAGTAAACTTTAATGAAGTTATTTAAAAAAAGGCGAAGACAATCCATGGAGGAGGAGATCGAGTCAATAGGAAAGAACAACACATGGGAGTTAACAACCCTTCCCAAGGGTCATCGAGCAATTAGAGTGAAATAGGTATACAAAAAAAAGAATGTTTATGGAGATGTGGAGAAACACAAGACAAGACTTGTGGCTAAAGTCTACAAGCAAAGGCAAGGCATTGAATTATGAAGAAGTCTATACACCTGTTGCTCGCATGGAGACGATTCGTTTTGCTGATCTCTTTGGCAGCGCAAATAAAGTGGAAGATCCATCAATTAGACGTCAAGTCAGCCTTCTTGAATGGCTATCTTTAAAAAGAACTCTATGTTGAACTACTAGACTTCGTGGTCAAAAACCATGAAGATAAAGTGTTGAAGTTGAACAAAGCTTTATATGGACTGAAGCAAGCCCTGCGAGCATGGAATAGTTGCATCGACAAGTATTTTCAAGACAATGGGTTTACTCGTTATCTCCATGAATATGCTCTGTACCTTAAAGTTCAAACTAATGAAAATATCTTAATTATTTGTCTTTATGTTGATAATCTTATTTTCATGGGTAATAACCCAAGTTTGTTTGAAGCTTTTAAGAAATATATGCCCATGAGTTCAAGATGACAGACGTAGGGCTCATGTCATACTACTTGGGACTTGAAGTGAAGCAGATGCAGGATGGAATTTTTATTTCTCAAGAAAGCTATACAAAAGAGATATTGCAGAAGTTTAACATGCTCGATTGCTATCCTATGAGCACACCGATAGAGAGTGGGACAAAATTGAGGTACTTGAATTGTAACGACCTGACCAGTCATTTTGAGCCCTAGCACGTTGTTCAGCAGTCTGATACCATGAGAAGCTTCATTTCAGGTGTTATGACTTGAACGGGTGGTCAGAATTGAATTTCGGGAAGTTCGGAGTTCATTTGCGAAAAAAATTCTCATTACTGAAGCTTAAAGTTGAAAGAATCAACTAGGACGGGATTTTTGAGTAAACGACCTTGGAATCAGGACCTAAAGGTTCCAGCAGGTTCGTATGATGATTTCGGACTTGGGCGTATGCCCGGTTTGGGTTTTGAATAACCCGAAAGCGTTTTGGCGCCTATTGTGGAAGTTGGCATTTTTGAAGAAATTTTATAAGTTTGGCTTGAAGTTCATTTCAGTGTTATCGATGTTCGTTTGGGATTCCAAGCCTGCGAATAGATCCGTATGGTGATTTTGGAGTTGGGAGCACGATCGAAAGTGAATTCGGAGGCCCGTAGGTCATTTTGGAGTCATTTGGCTAAAGATAGAATTTGAAGGTTTTTGAGAAGTTTGACCGGAAGTGGACTTTTTGATTCAGGGTCGGAATTTGATTCCGGAAGTTGGAGTAGGTTCGTGATGTTGAATATGACTTGTGTGCAAAACTTGAGGTCAATCGGATGTGATTTGATAGATTTAAACATCGAAAGTAAAAGTTTGAAATTCTAAAGTACATAAAGCTTGGATTGGAGGTCAATTCATGATTCTAGCATTGTTTGATGTGATTTGAAGCCTTGAGCAAGTCTGTAATATGTTTTGGGACTGGTTTGTATGATTGGTTGGGGTCCCGGGGGCCTCGGGTGGATTCCTGGTGGTTAACGGATCGAAAATGGAATTTTTGGAAAGGCTGAAGTTGCTAGTATCTGGTGTGACCGCACCTGCGAGGGGTTGGCCGTAGGTGCGGAGCCGCAGAAGCGGCTAGGAGGGCGCAAATCCAGTTTTGTGTCAGGAGTGAAGGGACCGCATATGCGGTCAGGGAACCGCAGAAGCAGAACCGCACCTGCGGTAAAAGAGCCGCAGATGAGGTTTTGGACAGGAAGTGAAGGGACCGTAGATGCAGTCATATTTTCACACATGCGGGACCGCACATACGGTGGAGAAGACGCTGAAGTGGAAAAATGGCAGTCTGGGAAGGACCGCAGATGTGGTAGTAGGGCCGCACCTGCGGAACCGCAGAAGTGGTCGAGGAACCGCAGGAGCGGAAAGAGCTAGAGGCAGAGGGTTGTTTTAAAGTCAGGATTTGGCATTTTTCTCTCATTTTCTCTTAGCATGGGCGATTTTAGAGAGGTTCAAGTGGGGTTTTTCATCATCAACGATAAGGTAAGCTAATCCCATCCATCTTGAGTTAAATATATTGATTTTTAAGGATTTTAGCATGTAAATTTGTAGAAAACTTGGGGTTGAGGGAAAACCTAGAAAATTGATATCCTTGGGATTTGATCACGATTTTGGTTATGAAATTTAGAGAAAATTATATATTTGAGTTTGTGAGACTATGGGTAAACTTATTCTTCCCAAAATTTGGAAATCCGGGCACGTGGGCCCGAGGGCATTTTTTTCAACTTTTCGTTCGGGGTTAGGAATTGTTATAAATTGTGTTGTAATGAATAATTAAGTATATATTAATGGATTGGTATCATTATTGGCTAGATTTGGAGCTTTGTTCATCGGTTTGAGTCTTTGGAAGGGCGTGGAATACCGGTTATGGACCTTCAGAGCGAGGTGAGCCTTATTTCTAACCTTGTAAGAGGGAATTGTCCCCATAGGAATAATAATTAAGTAATTGCTGCTAAATGCAGGGGCTACGTACGCACCAGGTAACGAGAGTCCGTATGTAGCTACTATAATGTTAATTGACCGAGTAATTTAGGACCCACATCATACTTTATCTATGAAAATCTCTATACTGTCTTGCTAATATGATCACTTAGGATATGTTAGATATTTGAAAGAGAATAATAGCGAACTTGTATACTTGTTGAACTCTTAAATGACATTATTGAATATTAATTTGCCGTCGTGTGTATTCTTGATATTGATTGTTATTTGTGGATCGGGTCGATCGCCTCGATATGAATAGATGCATCTATATACGCGTCATCGACCCTCGGCAAGTGCACAGTTATTTCTGTTGGATCGGGCCATCGCCTCGGCATAATATGCGCATGTTTGCTTTGTTTACCTTGAAACTTGTTTTGTTTAAGTTGATATTGCCTTTTTATGGCCGCTATAAACTAATAAAGATAATGAAAAGTAAATCTTGGAAATTCCCTTATTATTGAGAAGGTATTACCTGTTTTTCTACTTTCTGGGTTATGATTAGGGGTGTACAAGTCAAACCATCAAGCCAAACCAAACCGACGAACCAAGTCAAACCGAAGAAAAAAACCGACTTCTGGTTTGGTTTGATTGGTTTGGTGTTGAAAAATAAAAAACCGATCGCTCTTGGTTTGGTTTGGCATTAACAAAAAATAAGTCAAACCGAATCTAAACCAAACCGACGTTATATATAAATAAATTTTAGAAATTTTATACATAAAAAATAATCATTAAAATCTAATTTGTAAGTATTTTCTAAACTATTTTATAGTTTTCAATGTCTTGAGATATTATTTATTTGTGGGCTTGTAAATTCACTATCCACTAAGTAGATTCTATCTACATAACCTAAATATCAAGCCCAAACTAAAACCCACCAAGACAAAAAATAATAAAATAGATTATTCCATATCTTCCCTATGTTCCAATTCCAAAATCAAAGAACCCCAAATATTGGAAACCATTCCCCCACATCACACGAGCTTCCTGCTTGTCATTTTGCTCATATAATTGGTGATTATTTTAGTGTTGTGGTTTATCAAGTTTACAGTGCTTTGCTTTGTCGCATGTTTGTTGTCATTTTCTATCATGGAAAGTCTTGAAATTATAATTTATACGAATAATTGGTATTCCCCATATATTATTAATAAGAATAGTAATCATGCGGATAATTGATGATTATTTGATCTCTTTTTCAAGAATAATATAACTAAAAAGGAAAATAAAAAAAAACCGAAAAACCGAAAAAACCGAAAAAGCCGACTAAAACCGAAACCGAAAAAACCGAATTTATGTTGGTTTGATTTGATTATGAATTTATAAACCGACATAATTGGTTTGATTTTGTTTTAATAAAAAACCGAACCAAACCGCCTCATGTACACCCCTAGTTATGATTGCTAGATAAAACCATGTTTCCTCACATCTTCACCATATTATTATTTGACCACTAGCAAGTGTTGAGGTCGACCTCTCGTCTCTACTTCTTCGAGATTAGACGGGATACTTGCTGAGTACACATTGTTTTCATACTTATACTATACTTCTGTGTATTTTTGTCGCACAAGTATATGTAACTCTAGTGGCCTACTAGGCGTAGTAGCACGGATGATTCTGGGACTAGGTGAGTTGCATTATTCGGGGCGGCCCGCAGCTAGTATAGTCCCTTCCAATATGTTGTATTTACTTCCTGTCCACTGTATTCCAGACGGATGTCGTATTTTATTTCCTTCTCAGTAGATGCTCATGTACTTGTGACACCGGGTTCTGGGACGTATTTGAGGTTGTTTCAGAAATTTTAAAAGCTGATTAAATATTTCATTATTCATTAGGAGGAATATACTGAGTATTGTTTTAATTGTATAAAAGAAGTGTTTTCAAAATTATTAAAACAAGAATTTAATTAAGTATTCCAGTTGGCTTTCCTGACAGCGGTGTCCGGCACCATCGCGACCCTTAGTGGATTTTGGATCGTGACAATATGGTATTAGAGCACTAGGTTCCTAAGGTCTCACGAGTCATAAGCAATTCTAGTAGAGTCTCGCGGATCGGTACGGAGACGTCTATTCTTATCCTCGGGAAGCTGCAGGACTATTAGGAGTAAGTCCCTTCTTGATTCCTTATCGTGCGAATTGATTCCTTGAGGCTTATGCCTTTGTTTCCTTCCTACTCAATCTTATGTGATGCAACCGCTTGTTATAGATCGAGAATTGAAGAATCATAATGGTACTACAAATGTGGTGCAGGAAGTTTCTCCCGGTATAGTTGATCGGGCTATTATCGTCACCTTGTGGAAGGATATTCTATTGTTTCAGCCCAGTAGCGGTACTTCTGAGAGCTCTGAGGTTAAGCACAAGTTGTCGAGATGCTTATGAACAATTATTCCACAGTATTGATATGATGGTAGGATGTTTGCCTACATATCGGGGCAGTGAACGATTTGATGGGAGGTTTACTCAATGCATGGTCTATAGATTCGGTAATTATTCCCGACAAGAGAAAAGCGATTGGCCTATGAATGTCCAGATTTGGGCTGATGGAGTAGCAAGGCTTGGTGTTGCAAGCGTGGTGGAGTTTTCTCCTATGATGAGGTGTCATTGTCCCTATTGAATGTACTAAGTTCGTCGATGATATAATCTTCTATAATTTGCCTTGGGAGCAGGGAATGGTGAGATAGTATGGAAGAAGCGATCGTCAAAGATCACGTGTTGCGGTAGCTCAGGGATAAATCAGTATTTCTAATGTCGATGGCATGAGAAAGATGATCTTCATAATGGTTAAAAGTTAGTAGCTATTCACGGGTTCAAGTGTTATAAAGATGGATTTATTTAAGGCAACAACTGAGCAGCAAACGATGAGGAAATACATGTGGGAAGTGTCAGGCGATGGCTAAAATTTCTAGAAGGCCAAGTATGAGAAACAAGGTCGAGTAGTCGATTAAAGGTATGAGTTCCGCTAAAATAGGAGAGTGTCGGAGTTGCATATGGGAATTATGGTGGCATGACCACGTACCTTAAGGAGACTTCGGAGGTATTTGAGAATAGTAGTGACTGGTGATTGGGGTCTATGAGTTTAATCTAAGGCTTGGGCTATTATGCGGCAGGAGACTTGATATAACGGAAATGAGCTACTTGAAATGAAAAAGGATACAACATAACTTGAATGGGAAGGATGTTTCCGCACACTTAATTGATGTCCACGAGTGGTGAAAGGACTTATACAGCTAGAGGTTTAGCTCAGACTCAGGATGTATTATTGATGTCATGGTGATTGTACTCCGTGTAGCAGCGTTGGAAGATGTCGTAAATTTATTTCCATGGGTGGGTTATTCCCTATGAGTAGGTTAGCGGTCGCGTGGTTGGCGAAGCTTTCGTGAAAAATTTTATGGGCTATTCAGCAAGGAGATCGATTGTGTAAATGTGTTAGATGGTTCAAAAAATATAAAAAAAAGGTTTTACGGGAAGATTTCGAGAGTTTTTTATGGTTGATTGCACAAGGTTATGTCAATAAAAGGTAAAGCGGTCAGGGGAATTCTAGATTGGTGAAATAATGGCTTCAAGCTAAGTGGGAGAGTCCCACCGCTTATGATTGGGTTGCATGGTTAACTACTTGCGAGGTTTCTGGTTATTAGCGTATTGATGGGTTACCTCAGTTATGGGAAAAGACCATAAGTGGCAATTTGAACAAATAAATTGTTGAATGCAAGCTAGGGTTGGCCTTATTGGCTCATGTTCAAACTTAGGGGAAGTATTCAAGATTTACGCCTTGTATAGATACAGGTTTCAGAGGAAGTGATTTTGCCGTGTGCTTCGTCGAGAGGGTACTCATATGTTATAAGATTTGTGGAGTTGATTATATTCTGGACCAAGTCAGAGCGGATGACTCTTGGCAACGGTCCTAATGGATTCAAAAGGGATATAGAGTGGCGCCTAATGATTTCGAGCCTATAGCTACGGTTGAGAATTAAGCTTTTGTAGAAGCTTATGAGTGGAGGCTCAGAATGTTCTATGATGTTTTGACTTGCAGTGTAGCGCTTGAGAGGAAAAAATGAGAAGAGACTTTGGATTCGTAGAAGGATTTGCAGACTGGGCATATCAGTTGAGGGTGAAATGTGCGCGCAAGGAAGGTATGAAATGGTTCGTGGGATGTGGTACAGCATGGTCTCGTGATTCAAGGTCAGTCGGGATGACTGCAGATAGAGTATGTTATGTGTTGAATGGAGTTAGTATTATTTCTAAGGCAATCGAGGATAAATTGGAAGAAGGTAGATTGATTAGCCATAGTTGAATTGGCATATTGGTGATAGTGATCAATTCCTTCAGCATGATCAAGTTATGCAAGTGATTTGTGATGGTACGTGTGAGGCCTGTCGGCCGCCGTAATTGATCTTATTCAGAAGTATTCTACCGTTATGGCCTGTTATGTATGGGCGAATCTCGGAAGGTTTGTGGTGGATGAGACCACTACTTAGAGATTTGCATATTCTATGGGTATGAGAATTCACTTATGTATTGCTATGGTTCTCGTGAAGCGAGATAATTGAAAGATTTTATATGATGAAGTGTTAGCCTAATAGTGGTTCCGAAGCTATAATGAAAGGCGTGTGCTATTGCATATTGGCATGTTAGGTGCAGTGAGTGGTATGGAATTTGAAGTAAAGATCAAGGTAATAGCTCAGTGTGGACAAGGATGTCACGAGCTCGGATGAGCAGGAAAAGAGTTTCGATGTCTAAGGTAAGTTGGTTTTGTCTTCAGCATCACCTGAGATCAGTGTTCTGCAAAAAAGGCTTTGCGTCCTGGTTAATGATTTTTGATCGCTTTTCAGCATTAGTACGGCCAGTGGTTTGGAGGTACTACCTAGTTATATTTTGTGGTAGGTTGTGGGAGTGTGTTCCACATAAAGATTGTATAAGTGTGGCAGGTAGCCACTTGATTGATTAAAGACTTAAACCAAGTATGAAGGTTGTGTTAATATCGTTGATTTGAGAATATATATGCCTGGAGGGCACTCAGTCGGTTGAGTTGTGGACTGTGGAAAAGTACTCTGGTTATGATGGTTGTGTTTGTATATTATAAGAAGAAGGAAGTTAGTATGGACCTTTGAAAGGTTATTGGCCTAGTTGGGTACGATCAGGATCGACTCGAGGTCGGTAGAAGGATTTAAATGTGAATATGGGCTCTATGTCAGTCCAGTTGTGTTCATTTCAGCAAAGCGCTCCTTATGGAAGAATAGTCGGGGTGCTATTTTGTCGTCAGCTATTTCATGTAATGATATATTGCGCCGTATGAGTTGTGAGACAGCTTAGTAAATTTCTTATGTATTGAGGTTCTGCGTAGCGATGATGTTATATGAGCAGGATGGCTCCGGAGATTTGAATCGTGTACCGCACCTCGGATGTGCTTGAGTTTTGTAGCTTATAGTGTTATATGTTCGCTCAGGGATAGTATTATGCACCTAGTGTGTTTATGACCGATATTCGGTATTTTGTTGTAATGAGCAATCTAGCTCAGTGTGCATCTCCTTAGGTGAGTGCTATGTTATTTGGATCGGGCTGCGCGCCGCAACAATGTGATATTGAGTATAGTTTTCTTATATGTCATTTTTTTTGTATGCCATGTTTCCTATTTTCTAAGGAAAGTCCATATTAGCGTGTGAATTGAGTAGTTCCTTCCAGAGTTCGTCTTCCTTTTGTAACGCGTTCGAATTGGCAGCCTATTGGCGCATTGTGGCGTCATGTGAGGCATTTGATCATGTTCGAAGGGCTTATTGCCTGAGCAGTTCGTACTGGATGAGACGAGATTATTTTATTTAAGATCCGTGCAATCTGAGTATATGAAGTACATTAAGGAGCTAAGGAAATTATTCGGTTTAGAATGCATTGATGGTTCTTGACAGTAGTATAGGCCCAATGAATTGTTGATTCGGCAGTTGGTTATGGATTTCTACACATCTCGTCTGTCGTGGAGGTGTTGTAAGGGTTAGAGAAAGACATGTGTATGTCATGAGGTGCAATGAGAGCATCAGATTCGTAGAATCTTGACTAATTTGATCAGGGAATGGTATTGTGATCCTTGAGTAAAGTGGTGCAAGGTGTGAATTCAGCAAAGGTATGTAGCCATGTTTGGGGTTCAACGTATAGTGATAGATATGGTGTTCATATGTTGGAAACGGTTCTAGCACAGAATTTCGAATGTTGGAATTGGGCCTAAGGCTTATTTGCTTAAGCAAAAAAGGATATCTTTCGATTGATCGAGCTAATGTACTCAACTGAGTTGGGTAGCACGGGAAGGTGCATGAGGTGTTAAACAGTAATTTCAGACTACCTCAGTGTAGTTCTCAGCACGTTCGAGGACGAACATATGTTTACGTGGGAGAGAATGTAACAACCCGACCGGTCATTTTGAGCCCTAGCGCATCGTTCAATAGTCTGAGGCCATGAGTAGCTTTATTTCAGGTGTTATGACTTGAACGCGTGGTCAGAATTGAATTTTGGGAAGTTCGGAGTTGATTTGGGAAGAGAATTCTCATTTCGGAAGCTTAAAGTTGAAAGAATCAACTAGGACGGGATTTTTGAGTAAATGACCTCGAAATCGAGATCTGAAGGTTCCAACAGGTTCATATGATTATTTCGGACTTGGGCGTATGCCCGGTTCGGGTCTTGGATAACCCGGGAGCATTTTGGCGCCTTTGTGGAAGTTGGTATTTTTAAAAATATTCATAAGTTTGGCTTGAAGTGCATTTCAGTGTTATCGATGTCCGGTTGGGATTCCGAGTCTGCGAATAGCTCCGTATGGTGATTCTGGAGTTGGGAGCGCGATCAGAAGTGAATTCGAAGGCCCATAGGTCAGTTTGGAGTTATGATACCAAATCATGGCTCCTTTCAGCAAAGTTTCTCGAATTTTTTTCAACAACACAGACTCGATCTCATCATCATTAAGGTCATTTCATTTAATCCCACAAGTGTATGAAGTAATATGCTCGTTATGGTTGGTTGTTCCATTATATTTAGGTATATAGGACATGCAGAACTTTTTTAGGATGGGCATCGGAGCCGCTTTATGAGGGAATGGTTTTGTATGGACTTTTTTGCATTTAAACCTTTCAAAACTGGAGGTGCCCCTGGTATCTGGTCAACAAGGGAGTTATAATTTTCCACCTTCTTATCATTGTCCTCAATCTTCTTTTCCCCGGACTCAATCCTCTTGGTGAGCTCTTCGAACATCCTCATAATGGAGGGGTCAATCCCCGAGTCATTTTTGTTCGACCTCTTTTGTGATGGTTTAGCTCGTTGAGTGTTTTCTAGTTCAGTTATACTCGGAGTTTTATTCTGACTTTGGAGTTGAGAGATGGCGATCTGCTGAGCTTGAAGTATCTCGAATATCACTTGGAGGCCAACTCCCCCAGATCGGACTTCTCTACGTACACTCCATCCGGGATCTGCGCCTAAATCTCCATTTAAAGCAATGTGCAATCTAACGTCAATTGGTTCTATATCTAGCACTTCCCCGGGGTTTATTGGTGGTACACCGACCCATGCATTGTTGTTTTCCCCATGAAATCCAAGACCTTCGTTGTCATGAACATGTGTATTTTGTTAGTTTTACATGTTTAGTCCTGAGAATCAGAAAATCTTGACTAGAAAAAGCGTAAAAATAACGTGTGTAACAAGAATCAGTAAAGAAATAATTACTATTATCTTTAGCCCCATGGTGGGCACCAAACTGTATACCTCGAAAATACAAGTAATAATTAAATTTGATTTGTGGTTTTAAAGATATGTGATTAAGTTCAATACCAATTAATAATCAAGAAATGTGAGTTATAAATGAAAGAAACAAGTAAATCAAACCAGTGTTACTTAAGCGGTTGACGTCGAGCTCAGTGACCTCGAGATAGACCAAGAACAATAAAGCAAATGGACAACTCTGAACAATAAGCGAGAAAGGTAGGATAGTATATTCTTTGCAAATGATTAGATGAAGTTACAAATGATTAGGGTGCCCTTTATATAATAGGGAAACCATGAATAAGGTATGTTTTTATTTACAGTAAGGAATATCATTGGTACAACTGTCTAACCGCCTATACGGGATCATATAATCCTATTCTGGGTTTGTGCCATGATCTTGGGGACGTGACAGAAATCTTACTCATTCTGTTACAAATCCTTAACGGCATTATTCAGGGTCTAGCATACTCGTCTTTGGTATTCCTCATACTCTTTTCTTAAGGTATTGCATTTTGTCTTTGAGCTCAAATCTGGTTCGTCGATCTCGAATTCGGCCTTACCCGAACTCAGATCTAAGGCGATCCCTCGAGCTTGGAAAATTGGGTGTGCCTGATTTCGACTGTATACAGTTTTCAAATAGAATCATCTTGAGCATCTCTCAACATATCAACATAATCGCTCATAAGCAATTCCCTAAAATTCCCCCCTTTTTGCGATAGATCATTTCTTTGAGCTTGTTGACAAGGCTGGATTTGTGTTCAGCTACATTGCTATAAAATGGGATCCTCCCTCCAATGGTTGGATTAAGTTGAACAGTGATGGCTGCCTCTAAAGGTAATCCAGGTCGTAGTAGTGGTGGTGGAATTGTCAAGAATGAAAAAAGGGAAATGATTATTGCCTATGCAATGCCCCTGAGTATAGTGACTACCAAAACTGCAGAAACTCTTGCATTAAAAGCTGAAATTGAATGGTGCATTGATCAAAATGTAAAGAAACTTGGAATAAAAAATTATTCTATGATGCTTGTCCAGTTGTTAACAAACACAACTAGTATATCCTGAGTAAGGTGCAAGACATAAGAAGTAAGATACAACCATTTGAGGAGAAACGGTAAAGCACTGCTACAGGGAAGGCAACAAAGTGGCAGATAATTTATCTAATTGTGGTCAGAATTGTAGCACCATAACCTGGTATGAAAACCTTTCAAGACCTCCCAAGGTAGGCCAGAAGGGAGGTTTATATGGATAAGCTCCAATTCCCTTCATTCAGGATGAAACAAAAGAAGAACGACTTTAAATTGGATTGACATCTGCTTAGACAATACAATTTTGATTTACCTTTCTGTAGTATATGGAAGATTTATTACTCCCTACCATCTTTTGTTAACATATCTTAAGGTTTACATATGCATTGGTTACTGCATTTCACCTTTGTAGAACAGAGTGTTTAGGATGCTATATCTTTTGTACTTCATGTTGGAATTAAATAAAATAGGCCGGTTGAATTAAAAAAAAGAGTCAAATTCTATAGGGACTAAAGCTGAAATAAAACAATAATGATAGATCAAACAAAAGAGTTTCTCTTAAAAATGATTAGGTGGGTGAATGATAAAATGCGAACCTTGGAAATTTTAAGGGTTTTTTCACTTTAACCCGGCGAGTTTCTCTTAAAAATGATTTAGATGGGTGAATGATAAAAATGCGGACCTTGGAAATTTTAAGGTTTTTTTTACTTTAACCCGGCTCCAGAAACTATTTATATTTGATAGTCGAATATATATATATATATATATATATATATAATTTAATGTCAATTTGGGGTAGCAATTCACAAATCTTCCAAACATAGAGTGCACAAGAATTTAATTCGTTTACTTTGCGCTAAACCACATGATTTTCTCTAGAATCTGTTGCCATGATGGGTATCTTTTTTATTTTTTATTTTTTTAAATCCCTCCCAAATTAGGAGGATCTATAGTGTTTCCACACTTCCCCTCCACGGTGACTCGAACCCATCATGATGGGTATCCTTACATCTATATTTAGCTTTTTCTTTTTAACTAACAATATCAGACTTTGTTCGTACATTCAACAATGAAAAAGTGATACTGTATAGCCGTTGTCAAAACAATAGCTAAAAAATATATAATTTTTTTCTATATAGATATATTCTGTATGTTATATACAAAATTATACACTTCTTCAACTATTAAATGTAAATAGTTTCTAGCGTGGGCTAAAAATAAAAAATCCATAAAGGCCACTACCAAGATTCATGAACTTGCCTAGAGATTTGTTGTGTGTCACCTACATCATATGAGTATTCATGGCTACCAAATTTTTTTTTTGTGTGTGCGCCTCCATATTATGATTAAGTTAGTAAACTAGCTCTTAGACGAGCTGATGTTATTACTGAATCCTCTCTACACTATTCATCAAAATATTGCTTTGACAACAATTTTTGGACTAAATCAACCCAAATTTGTATACTACAAATATAATATGATATTATTGGCTTTGGACTAAGTCTTTACCAATTTTAACAAAAGGCCTTACACCATTAAAGGTATTCCTCCATCTTACACGAAAAAACACGCTGATGAAATTGGGGATTTATTGCTTCTCTGGCAAATGTGTACGCGGTAAAAATCAGAAGACTTGATTTTCGCTATCAAGACAATTTGGGAAGCCTTCTTCGAGACCCCGAGGATGGAAGGCTACGATCGAGTTCTCGACCTCAGGGCTCATCGAGGCCTGAATCAAAGAAAGCAGGGCTCGAGGTCAGGGTGAGAGGACAGGACTCCGGAGCGCATGGCTATACCTGACAGGGCCAGTCTATCTGTAACCTATTGAGATAACGTGCGATAGGCCGTCCCATCTTTGTAACTTTGTAAATAATATATGCATACTTTTACCAAGTCCAAGGGGGACTCACCCCACCTTGTAAGGGACTGATGTTGCTCCACTTCTCCAATAAGCAATAATATCTCTCTCTATCTCCTTCTTCTAAGTTATTTGTGTTCTTCGACCCCGAGGTCGCTCTAGCATTTTATTGTTCTTTATTTATTCTTCGTTTGTTCTTCATTAATTAGCTCAAGATTGAAGGTATAAAGCCTTGTATACACATACTTATCTGTTATCCCCTTCCCAACTACCCTCGATAAGATTACCTTCGACAGGTCCGAGGTAGGCTCGAGGCCTAGCCCCGAGGTATCTACTAGCTTGTTCTAAGCCCGGGAACATCCCCTTACTAGTTCGATTGTTATTTTGGCTAGCTTGATCTTTACTGTTTTACTCCATGTTTAGCATTCATCACCCTTACAAACTAGCTCGAGAATAGATCACGTATTTTAGAATTCCATTTATAAATTTAATTATTGTTACCATTTTCACGGTAAACAGTTTGGCACCCACCGTGGGGTTAAAAATAATAGTAATTATTTTCTTGCTAGTTTCTTCACTTAAACGCACGATATCTCTCACACTTTTTCTTGCCAAAGACCTTTCGATTTTAGGTTACTGGTCAGATCGAAAAAGGAAATCGAGGATGATAAACCCATAAATCGAAAGGAAAACAATGTGGCCATCCTAATGGCTAGCGCGACACCGTAGGACCCCGATAACACATCTAGATCTGTCCGAGTGGATATGGATTCATACATTGCACGGCGAGGTAACAAAGTCTTGCACTTCGATGGCGGCACGCAACACGCTAACCAACAGAAAACCCAAAAAATCCCGGCCCCGGTAGAATGGGAAGTTGATCTTCGTGTTATTTTTGAAATGTTGCAGGAACATCATTTGGCCATCTCTCAGATACAAAGCCGCTCGGAGACTCTCGGCGTGGCAGCATCCGAAATATTTCCTCGTTCCGAGCCAGTGCTTGAGGTATCGGGCGACGATGAACCAACAACTTATCCTGTAACATTGAGGATGCTGGAAGATATTATCGTGAAGATCGACTCACGCTCGTGGAGACTCCTACAATAACAGTCTCCTGGAGATAAGCTTCTAGGACCCATTTTGCGGAAGTTAGAAACAACGAAATTCCCTGGGAGTAACAGGACCCCAAGTCCTCACAGGTACATCACCACTCACGCACGCCCGTTTGTGAACGACAACCTCCAAAATGGAGAACTCGGGCCCATACCGATGAGGAGATTTGAAGAAATTCCCTCGGAAGATACCACGACGCGACATTATTGTTCGACATCTAATCTCGGGGAACCACTCACCGTACTAACACGATCCATGGAAGCACACGCCAATGCCATCAAAATAATGCCAAAAGTGCTCAATACACCGAAGGCCGAGAGAAGAAGAAGAAATAAATATCATGGGAAGCCGCACCCCACTATCTGACAAGAAAAATGAAAAATGAGATCACTCCAGGTCCCGAATAGTAGGGTGGCATGGGCCTGCGCCCAAAACCCAAACAAAGCATACCCGACAACTCTGGAGTAATTCCAACGAAGCTTAGTAGAATATCCGGTCGAGGCTTGGTCATATACCAGCAACCAATACCGGACCCAAGTCAGAGTCACGGGTAACCCTCGAGAAACCCTAACTAGATTGGCATATCCAGGCAGATTCCTAATAGAGAAGCCAATACTGAATGAACGGAGCCATCATCCACATGGCACGAACGGAAGAAACGATCCGAGGTACATCACATCTCGCAACAACAAGGTGGTAGCCCAAAGAAGACACCTTCGAGGAACCCCCAATGGTACCAGATTCAACAAGACGCAACCGGCAAGGAAATCTCACCCGATAGAGCTCGACTTCAACATTGCAGTTCCAAGCATAGTGGTCACCATAAGTAAAGTTGGAAACTCCTGTTGGATCAGATCTATTCAGCCAAAACCCCTCCAAGGAAATTGTGGCCCAACACGAGAGTCACGAAATGCTCGGAATTACAGACCCAAGAGAGCAGCAACTATGCCATCCAACAAAGGTGACCACAAAGCATCGCCAAGCAATCAAACCCGAATCCAGCTCCAAGGACAAGGGGAAATCGAACAAAGCAGAGTTAGAAAGCTACAGCACATCGTCACAACCGTTAAAGGATGGCGACACCCTGCTAAGATCTATAGAACATAGAATGCAAATGCCTGTCACCAGAAAGGGATGACCCCGGGGAATACTCCCCAAGGACACCCTCTCGCTCGAGGAAAAGGACGCCGAGACTCCACCTCGGCATCACATTAACGTATTGGTAATCCCTTCATTCATTCAAACTCCTTTCCAATAAAACATACATTTGTGATTACAGGTGTATTAGCCAAAGTTATACCGACGATATCGGGTCAAAGCCAATAGGACAACTCGGACCAACGTCACTCTCTAACCAGATCGCAGATTTGTCCCCAATGGCGATTACTGCAGCAACCAAATTGCTCCCCTTACGCGGCCCGCCCGAGCTCGGGCTAATACGTCGAGTAACGCAGGGTGCAGAAGCTTTGAACAGACAACGGCAAATACATCGCCCGGGATGCAATTCTGGCCCTACTCCTCCAAGGGTGTGAAACTCCATGACACATGTAGAGCCAAAGCATCTGGCTACAAGCGACAGAAGGAGATTCCTCACCTTACGCCCATGACCGGCGTTAACCTCAAATGAGGTCAAAGGGTAAGAGCACTCGCGTCTTCAGCCCGGCCTGGCCGGACGAGGAATATGACTGCCAAGGCCAGGAACGCAACATCTTTTTATCATCTTCGTATTTCCTTTCTTGTTGCTAATCTGTACGCAGGGACGCAGCCAAGGCATTCAGTAGTTCTGGATCCCGTTCGAGGGTCCGCGGCCACCATGGGGCCGCTAGGCATTCTTTCCTCGATCGGATTTCCATGAGGAAGAGGGTTCCGCCAACAAGATTATTAATAGAACTGCACGTCCCCAGGGAAGGGACCCAAAAAGTCCACGATCTCTCTCACTATTTTTTCCAGTATGGAACCATACAAGCACATCGGATAATCAAGAGAGTCACACCCATGTAGACCAGACTCACGTCAACAGGACAACATATATTTTTGCCAAGTAATCAAGAATATTTTCCAAGCATTCGACGCCTCGAAGAAAAATATTTCGGCTTATCCTCAACAAACAACCTCTACATCAAATACGTCCCGAAACACTTGGAGACTTAATCAATTCGGCACCCTCGCGACCCCAAGGTCAGGGTTCCGGGCTCACAAACACCTCGCGATATGACCCCAAGACTACAAAAGGCGGTATTTAGGCCTAGAATGATCCGATATATTTGGAGACTCACCATGAGTCATTCGACAATTTGCGCGACCCCAGGGTTGGAACTCTGGGCTCACCAAGCCTCTGGAAAATAGCTCTGAGCTCACGAGAAGCTATTTTCAAGCAAACTCGATGACTCAGAGATTGTCGCCAATCGCTATGCACTGGAAAATCCGATATTATTTCCCTAACGGTCAGCCTCAGCAAAACTAGATTTATTCGCCATAAACTGTAAGACCTTAATAGGCATGGCAAACTGTAAGGCCTGAACAGGCACGACAAACTATAAGACCTCAACATGTATGGCAAACTGTAAGACCTCAACAGGCATGAAAAATCCCGCAGTTTAGGCTATACGTTGCATTTGTAAGAATCCCTAAAGGGCATACCCTCGGTGTAGATGCCTAAAACCGCTTCTCGAGATAAAAAATGGCCCCGTCCAAATACACACGACTCCGGTTGAAATGGCTGCTACAACCTAAAAATGCAACTCGGGGACACCCGACTGCTGCTAAAAAATTCTCTGAATCTACTTCGGAAAGAACCGGTTAAACACAGGTTTCCCTCAATAGGCAAAAAGAATGAGTCCCGACAATTTCGGCTCTAAAATCGCAAAAACGTCTATCTACTCGACCTATTGGCTATGAACCTTCCTAGGAGCTAAAAACATCGCTGACTACGACTTGAAATGGAGGTTCTTTTAGAACCGATGATGGGTCAGGCAAAATAATCATTAAGACCTTAATGAGAGGAAACAATGCCTACAAAAAGCCTTCGGGCCTCACATCTAATAGCGTAAGTGCCATTGTTACCGGCTAAGCAAAGCCTTGGTCCTCACACCGAAAGGTCTCTACGACCATCAGCTTGGAAATTGACAACTTGAGGATTAAAGTGAGCTCGAATCGTAAACCGATTCGGAGACCGAATCTAAAATAGTTAAACTAAGCAAATCCTCCGGGTCTCATATCAAAAGGTCTCTACGACCAAACAGCGTAAGTGCTATTGCCCCAGCTAAGTGAGCTTCCGAGCCTCATATTGAAAGGTCTCTATGACCAAACAATGTAAGTACCACTGTCGTCGGATAAGCATGCCTCCAGGCCTTATACTAAAAGGTCCCAATGGCCAAGCAAGGCGGAAGGTCACCATCACTGGCAAAAAATGCAGATGAGATTTAAGGGTTGATTACAGCTCGAATCGCAAATGCGACTCGGAGACTGAACCTGGAAAATCGCAAAACGCCCCAGGATAGAGAATGAAAGTCATTATCACTAGCCCGAATGGGCTCGAGGGTAAAATAAGCCTGAGTCAGGATCCCAAATTGGAGACTGAACCCGAGGGCAATTCAATAATCATAGGGTTAAAAGTACGACCTCGACGACGCTATCAATAGTTAAGACAAATCCCCAGGCCACGTGCCCGCAAAAAAGCTTTGGTCCAAGAGCACATTGGGTCATCACCCTCCACCCATGAAGGCGGGAAAAAGCCGAAAGGTCAATCAGAGTTCGATCCATAGCACGACTTAGGGACCGATCCCATAAACCAATCTACACAATCAAGAGCAACGATAGAAAAAGGTACAAAAAGAATAACGCTTTAAAATTCTACTTACATTACATACGACAAAAACATATTCTACCTACATGCACGTTCTGCGCGTGCCGGAGACCAAGCTAAAAAATAGTAGGAGCTATATTTTGTGTTGAGAGTCTACAACACGTCAATATCACCCTCTGCAACGCGCATCACGCTCGCCCGCCCTTTCTTGAGCCAATTCCTCCGAGAGGATAAAGCCTCTCGCTCCAACTTCCTCGAACACTTCTCTCCGGGATCGACATCGAACATATTCCTCGATCCTCTTCTCACGATCAAGGACTTGCTTCAACTCGGATTGGGCATCAGCAACCTACTTTATGGAAATTTCCATCTCATGATCCGCTCTGGTTTGACTCAATGCCGCTTTCACCCGGGCGTTAACTATCTCACCCCTAACCTTCGAGAGGTCAGACTCCAGTTTCTCGATCATACCCATTTGAAACTTGGCATTACTTCGGGATAAGTTGTGTTGGGCCTCGAAGGAAGGAATCTTGGATGAAGCACTCACCTACTCCAAGGCTTGAGCCCGCACTTGGCCTCTTAGTTCCTCGCAGGCTGCCCTGACACAGTTTACCTCACCCTTAAGGTACTCCAAGGCCTCTGTCTTTTTCTGTAGCTAACACGGCAAGAAGAATTTAGCCTTAAAAATTAAAAATAAGCAAAGAACGCACTGCGAGAAATTACCTGCTCTATCAAATAGCTCTCATAGTTCGAGCTCCGATATGCCTCATATCGCCAATGATGCAGCTCAACTTCTTTCTCCTTGCAAAGAAGCCTAAGGGATTCTCCCTCATCCCGAAACCTCTGGAACTTAGCCTTTTGACAAAGCAACTCGGACTTGAGCCTATCGCAGGCCTGCGCAGGAAAGATTGAATGAGGGGAGGAAGACGCAGGATATGAGAGAATTATACACGAACTCACTGCAAAGCGAAGATGGCAAGTTTTCTCCAAATTAGAACATACTCCTGATAATATCGCTCCCGCAACCCCGGAAGAATCAGCTCCAAACATAACATGCTCATTCGAGGGAGCCGCTCGTCGAGAAACAGGTATCCCGGGGATAGCCAACTCGGGTGATGCCTCTTCCTCAGAATACGAGCCCGACCAGCGCCACTAGAAGCTCCTTCGCATGATGGGTCCCGGACCTTCTTGTTGCTACCATTTCTCAGCTCGAAAGCCGACGATTCCATCTCTTCTCCGGGAAAATGCTGCCTCGCCCCAAGAAACCGCCCGATATCTACAAAAACAACGCGTCCAGTGTAGATGATATGGGAAAATACCGCTTCAGGAACATATTGGCAGAAGAAAAAAGCAACATACGCACATACCTTGATGGTCCACTCCCCACCTGATGCGAGACATAGCTCGTCACCTGCGTTCATTGCAAGGCGAATGGGTCACCAGCCTCCGAACCCCACCGGGCAAATCGTGAACTTGGCCCGACACCCATGAAGTTGCTGCAACAAAGGGAATAATACTGATTACTTGGCTGATTTGTGCTATGAACAAAAATTGAAGGAATGACAAAGCACCTCACTTACGTGCGTAATTCCACCCTTCGAGGAACGGCATGAACTCCACAGGGATGACATCGGTCGTCCTGACTCAGACAAACCAAATGGCCCACCCTCGATCTCCACCTTCATCATCGTCAACAATGAAGGGCGTGGGCCAGCGATCCCTCAAGGTTAGCAGTCCTCGATGGTGGAAAGGCCGATACAGCCTGACGAGATGGTCGAGCGTGAATTCAAGTCTGGCCTTTTCCACAAAGAATCTCATCATCACTCCCGTTCACCGAAATGACGGATGAATCTACGCTAGGGTAATGCGATACTTCAAGCAAAAGTCAAGCACGACCTTGTCAAGATGGCCAAATGCAAAAGGGTATAGGTACACGCTCAAGAACCTATCGACAGAGTCTGCGATGCCTTCACGAGGGGAAAACACCCACAGTGCCATCCCATCGCTCCACACACAGTATCGCCTCGCCATCTCCAGGTATTCCTCTCTCATCAAGGACGCCATCTCCAGAGCGAAGCCCTTCGACTCTCCAACATAGAGAATGGCATTCCCCGGCCTTTGCCTTAACGGTTCTGAAGTGGTCGCCATAACTGAAGCAGAACTAACAAAATAAAGCAAAGAAGCACAAATGTTTTTCGCACTTTAGAAGATAGGGAGCCCTAGTTCAAGACAGAAGAACAACTACCCAAACATAGCAAAGTCTCACAAAGAGGCCGAAGCTACACCTCTTACATACAAAAGGCAGTGGCAAAGTCACCTACCAGATGTAAGCTCCAGGAAGCCAAGGGCCTCGATACGGATTGACGGGTCAATACCCGGCCTAGGAAACATCCTCTAATGGACGACCAAGCTCAAGGATCCACGCGAATCATTTCCATGCTCCAGGTAGTGTTTCACGTTTGGAACCTCCGTCCGCCAAGAAGCAGGGTCACAATGAGCTCCATGGCGCCAACGCTATACGCGAGGCACACGCTTGGGATCGCGATTCCTTCTCCAGAGGAGTAAACTCGAAAGCTCCAATCTCCAAATCTCGATGAGGCCCCGAGGAAGCGCCCCGCAAATGGGCAAACTCCTCAAACAGGAGCCAACCTTACACTCTTTGAAAGAGTTGTCCACCTCAAAATTAACAGGACCCACTAAGGCGTCCAATAATGACCTTTATCCAGGGTATTGTTCCTGAAGGCCCCAAAATTTGATGCAAGATCTCCAAACGAACCAGCGGGCCCTAACAACTCGAACCTATCCAGCCGGTCTCGCATCAAGCCAAATTACAACAAAAAATGAAAGCAGGAAAGAGCCTTGCCAATCGGCTGGGGACCAAAATAAGCTATCACGGCAAGCTACAACGGCCTATAAGTAGTAAAAGGCATTTAAAAACCACGAAGGGCATGAAAGAAAACAAGCGCCAAAGGAGAAGTAGAAATCTATCCCATATGGCCCAAAAAGGACCGTCTACGCCCAGACCAAGAAGATCTTCGAGGTACCCGAAGATGACCTACATCCGGAGTAGTGCCCCCGAAGGCTCGGAACCCAGCGTGCGATCTCCAAATAACTCAGGTGACCCTTACGAGCACAAGCCCATTAGATCGACCCAAGGTTGTCTCGAGGGACGACAATGGGATCGAAATGAGCCCATATCAATCAGCAAAAAATCCAAGCAAACGCTCACATCCAAAATCAATATCAGCGATCAGCAACACAAAGGAATGCATTTGAAGAGCCTCAATGGGCATAAAGGCATAAGGAAACAGAGCAAATTCAAAAGCAGAGGTCAACAAAGTTCGTTTCTTATTTATGAAGTTTACAAAGTACAAAAACCCTCGAGGGGTCACAACGTTCGATTACAAAGCCCCGGAGGGTCATTACTACAAGGTAGAAAGGCTTACGAGAATCTACGCCTAAATCTGAGGAGCGAAAAGATGTACATGTGATGAAACCTGGGCGCCCGGTCCGCCCTCAAGAGTTCATCTCCAGTATCAACATACCCGGGCACCCCATCCTCGAGCACGTATCCTCGAGGGTGACTACTTCGACCTCCACCTCCCATAGGTTCCCAGCTCGATCCCCTAAGAGATATCCGTCGGGGAAGATGCAGGGAAGGAAAAGAAAGGGATGCGGAGGAGGCAGAGAAAAGAGACATGGCCCGCTAAAGCCAAAGCTTGAAGATTCGGCGGGCCCCCGTCTTAACAGCCGGTGATGCCACTTTATCCTTTGGGAAAGAAGAGCCCTAGGAATGAAGTGCCATACGAGGCTCACGTAGAAGTGTGAGCAGCGGTGCATAATCCGAACAACCATCTAAGCAAAGGTGAAACCAAGTCTCCATCCATCACCATCTCGAGCCGACGATAGCAGTAGCGGCCGACGTATATGTTTATGTTTGATGAAGGTAGACCCCGACAGAAGGCTTCGATGCGGCCCGTAAGACCCCATCCAAACAGCCTCAAGATAGAAAACTCCCATCATGATAATCAAAGACAAAATAAGACGATGGGAAGGAAGAAGCAAAACGTATCAACAGAAGTGTTGAGATAAAAAGATGCAATACCACAAAACGCACTCATTTATAGGGAGAAAATGACGCGGTCATCGATGCTCTGAAAGATTGACCGACAGGTGTAATTACTATGTCCTTGAAAAATGAACCAACGGTAGCATTTTTGCTTCGAGGAGCGGAAACGACAGGACATCGAGCAGGGATCTATGAGACACGCCAACAATGACAAAGGATTGCGCTGCGATCTGAATCGCCATTCTAGCATCGCCAAAGGAAGCTCGAGGAGTCGAGTGTCGGAATCGTTTCCCATCACTTCGTCATGAGAAACGTGGAGACTATCTGTACGCGGTAAAAATCAGAAGACTTGATTTTTGCTATCAAGACAATTTGGGAAGCCTCCCTCGAGACCTCGAGGATGGAAGGCTACGATCGAGTTCTCGACCTCAGGGCTCATCGAGGTTCGAATCAAAGGAAGCAGGGCTCGAGGTCAGGGTGAGAAGAGATGACTCCGGAGCACATGGCTACACCTGACATGGCCGGTCTATATGTAACCTATTGAGATGACGTGCGATAGGCCGTCCCATCTTTCTACTCTTGTAAATAATATATGCATACTTTTACCAAGTCCCCTCGCCTATATAAAGGAGACTCACCCCACCTTGTAAGGGACTCATGTTGTTCCACTTCTCCAATAAGCAATAATATCTCTCTCAATCTCTTTCTTCTAAGTTATTTGTGTTCTTCGACCCCGAGGTCGCTATAGCATTTTATTGTTCTTTGTTTGTTCTTCGTTATTTAGCTCAAGATTGACGATATAAAGCCTTGCATATACATACTTATCTGTTATCCCCTTCCCGACTACTCTCGATAAGATTACCTTCGACAGGTCCGGGGTAGCTCGAGGCCTGGCCTTGAGGTATCTACTGGCTTGTTCTAAGCCCGGGAACGTCCCCTTACTGGTTCGATTGTTATTTTGGCTAGCTTGATCTTTACTGTTTTACTCCATGTTTAACATTCATCCCCCTTACAAACTAGCTCGGGAATAGATCACGTACTTTTAGAATTCCATTTATAAATTTAATTATTGTTATCATTTTCACGGTAAACAAAACGCTATGTTGATCATAAAACTACAAAAAAGAAAAAAAAAACAATTTAACTTATTGCAGTTATATGTATGTCGAAAATAGAAGTCAAAAGACGATAAATGGTCTATAATTACCGGTTAAGATGGTAAATGACTCATACCGCGATTCCACCGCAAAGACATTAGTCTATATTACATCCTTGCACAGCTAACGCCTATTCTCACCTTACGTAGCTTTTATGACTTCGACAATCAGTGATGTTTATTAATATTTGACATAATACGAGCTAAAGATGGTTTTCATATCCCAATTCAATATGCGTAGCTTCTCACATTTAGTTACTAGTATTAAAAAAGAAATACTCAACTTTGTTTTTCATTTTCTTCACATACTGACATCTATTTTGGACGATATTTGCAGAAAGTATAGCAGTACGTACGATATGCATGAGCAATAGTAGGTAGAAAGAAACTTCAACATTGCTTGCATTTTGTTTGAAATCGCTGTTATCTTTGTCAAGTTATATGTGCAGAATTTGTAGGGATGCATGGCGTTTGCACAAGCAAGCATGACTAAGACATGACGTGCTCTTTTCGTTCCAATTTGGGTGCTCAGAAACATATTACTATGACAAAAATTAAATCTATAAATAATTTATACTACCTATACTTTTTGTTGGGCAACAAGTTGAATTATATTTCTTGTGCTCTTTCAAATGTGTGTAATTTTCCATTTAGGGTGTGTTTGGTACGAAGGAAAATTTTTTTTAGAAAATGTTTTTTAATTTTTTCATATTTGGTTGGCTTAAATGTTTTGGAAAATATTTTCCTTATCAATTCATTTTCCTCCAATTGGAGGAAAATGTTTTCCTTATCAAAAGAAGGGAAAACATTTTCCAAAGCTTCTTCTCAACCTTTCTCA
>MU664538.1:86177-107653 GCA_026770625.1 Nicotiana glauca
CCCGAATTAAGTAAGGGAACTATTATAATTGTGTGCCCCTAAATAAGGACTGAAATCTCATTTGTAATGGCAAGGGACAAGTACTTAAGTTTATATAGTTATTCTTTACTTTACTCTCAATGTTCTAAGCCGTAATTTTTTGGGAGTGATTAGCAGTTCATTTCATATTTTCTTTGTCAATTATTTCCATTTCTTGATCTATTCTTCCAACTTGTTGGGAAAGTGAAGTAAATCTTGGTTATCAGTACCCGATTTTTTCTAGATATTAACTTTAACTGAAAAATATATTTTTGGGTTAAATAAATTAGTTCCGTTACAAAAAATTTGATAATCTATTCACTTTCCAATCTTTAACAACCAAATATGTCAACCGTTAACGACAACAACCAGCTGAAACAACAAGGTGCAACTCCACCACACCACACACCTACGGGGTTCCGTCAACAGTTCCGTGGTAGTTCACCTAAAAAGTCCGCTTCATGCACTGATGATCAGAAGGGAAACGACCAAACCATGGAGCAAGACGCTCTAAAGAAATTGACTGTGGAATACGTGAACAGTGCAATACAAGCTTTTGTCAGAGAATTATCCAATGCGGTGCAAACTCCTCCATAAGTTAATACAACGACATTGGAGAACCCACGTTCTATGCTTGATAATTTTGAAAGTGGAGAAATTCCTAATGAATCTCGTGATGGAGGGTCAGGTACACCAAATAATTCCAATTTACAAATTTTAATGCTAACTGTTGCTCTCAAACGCACACGCAAGTATACGTGGTCGACAAGTAATATAGGATTATAAGTCCAGATATCGTATCCACAGGGACTTGTGATTAACTATCAACTAAATTAAACCAAACAATTAATTTATTCAAGCGAATCTTAAGATATGAATATTTAACTAAAATTAATATAGAGTAAAACATTAAGCAATTAAAGAAAATAACGACAAGCTTAAAGACGAATTCAATGTGAGAGAATATTCTAGAGCTATGGGTTATCTAACAATCCCGTTGAGTTTTCTACCTAAATTGTCTAATTAATTTATCTTGTTTATTGATTGACGGGGTTAATATTGCTCGCAGCCTTCTTCCGAAGTACAACTCGCCTACTCAAGCTAACCTAACGCCTATATTCCTATGAAATTACAATTAACAAGAATGCATTTATAATTCCCGTATAATAACCAAGCAAGGCTATTAGGTAAATTCCTATCCTAACAGCAAAACCCCCCCCCCCCCCCCTCCAATAGAGCTAAGATCTTGCTCTACTCAATCTTATATGCAATCTAGAATTTCCTCTTCCGAGTACAATCCTAGATTCGTAGATAGTATTCAATTGGTGATCAAGCAATCAAATAATTAAGCGCAAGATTGAATAAGTAAACCAATATGATAAAATAATAAGAACAATTCAAGCTTCAAACTACAACGTTCATGTAGCACACAAAACTCTGGAACTAATAAACTATGAGATTAAAGGAAGAGAAGAAAAGAAAAACTAGTTGGAAACCGCCTCCAAGCGTGGTGTGTGTTCTCTCACGTGAATTCTCCTTCAATGTATGTTAAATATCTTCCAAAAAAGGTTTAGAACTCCTTTTATACGAGCTGGAGAGGTCTTGGACCGAAATAATCTTGTCCCGGACGAAATAGAAAAAGTCCCGTCCCTGGCGTTCTGGCCAGCGCCAAGCGCTGGACCTAGCACTGAAAGCAAAAAGTTTTCACATTTAAATTCCTGAGGCGTTGCTTCGTTAGTTGCATATTGAATTGCAATTGCATTATAAGCTTTCTTGTTTTGTCTCCACTTGGGGGACAAAGATCAAAGGGTTTCCCCCTTATTATATTTATTTAATTTTCTTTCTTTTTGTTCCGCGTTTTATTTAATTTTGCTCCAAATCTCTTCATCTTCACACCATTTTATTCCTATACAATTAAAGTATAATATTAAACACAAAGTAATATAATTAACACTTAAAAGATGATTAAAAAAATTAAAATGTGAGGCAACAATGGGCAAATATATGCATTTTTGGCCAAACAGCAACACCACATACTTAGACTCTTGCTCGTCCTCGAGTAAGCATTATAACCACTCTCAATAAATCTAGCATAGAAACACCACCATTTCGGTAGATACTAACCATTAGGCCCTATTGCAGTTCAAATCATCAGATATATACTTCCTTATCATCGTGTAAGATATACAAGTTACAAACAAACAACAAGCGTATAACTTCCTAACCTCAAAGACAGACTCTAACTTACCAAATTTAAGCTCACTCGCCTACTATGTCAAAGAAGCTAATAACATCAGCTATCTATCATGAACAAGTGCCCTCATAGAATAAATAGTCCATACACTTGTCGCACCCCCTTTTTCTCGCGAAATCGGGTTTATGACATTTGGTATAGGATAACTCTTTCCTTTTGGGACCTAGGTTTTGCATTTGAAGAGTCGTCACCTAATGATTTATGGTGCATTAGCACACCTTCAAGGTTCATTTCCAAGTTCGTTTGATAATCAGAGATAGAGTAAGGGCTTGAAATTATCCTAAAGGGAAGGTGTTAGGCACCCCTCAAGATCCACTCGTGTGGTTCCCGACTAGATAGTTATTTATGAATTTGGTTCAATTGACATATAAACAGCAAAGGCTCAAATAATAGGGGATTTAATAAATAACCGTTTGAAAGTAAACAAAGTATGAAAGAGCAATTAAGGCTGATTTTAAAAAAGGAGTTGCAATGCTTTTAAAAGAAAGGGGAAATAAGGGAAGGGGGTCCTAGGCTTATTTTAAATACGGATCACATCAATGCAATACCCGGTAATCACTCCTCAGAAGAGGGACTACACGTGATAGTAGCGCACCGATCATCATATCCATATCTACCCTTTCCCACCCCGTTTAAGGTACTAAGCGGATTGGTCTCGACCACTATTGTATGCTATTACCCGCCCCATTCCTATCAGTCCCGGAGGCACTTAGGATTACTAATCCTGAAAGGAAGGGATATTAGACTGACTTGAAGTTTCAAAGGTAAAAATCTAAGGTGACATACAAAACATATAAAAGACTGCACATTCAAGGGGGAAGCACATAAACACAAAAGGCTCAAGTATACCTCTTCAAACAAAATAATCCAAGAGCATGACTTAAACAAACAAGTAAAGTCTGATTCTGAAATAATTGGGGGAAGAGGAGAATATTGTTGTTGCAGCAGGCCTGGCCTATTACATGGCTCAGTTAGAAAATACAAATCAGGCATGCCTACTGGTTGTAGCAGTTTATAAATTATTGAGGCGAGTTTAGTTTTATTATTACTATTGCCTAAGTGTTTAAGGGAACTCTTAGGGACATGCATCTGTTACTGATTCTGAGCGTGGTCACAGCTTAAAACAAATGGTTTAAAAGCATATAGGCATGCTTGCTAAATCGTGTTAACAAGGAGAGATTAAGTTACTTAAGCACTGGTTCAGAATATACTGATTTTAATTAGACTAGTTGTAGATGATAAGATCTATTATTGCTGGTTTTAATCCTACAGACATGATATCTAGTGTACTGACTTTAATTTTTGAACATGGCACTAATTTATAGCCATTTAGATCCTAGAGCATGATGTCTCAGTGGTAACAAACGTACATAATTTAAAGTGGAGTCCTATAGGCAGGTTATCTAGGCGTGAAGTTGAACATACAGAATTTTAATAAATAACCTTTGTAGGCATGGTATCTAAGGTGCAGAATCGAACATGCAGGGTGTAAAATAGTCCTATAGGCATGCTTTCTAAGTTTAGTTTGAATATATAGGATTGAAACATCCTACAGACATGGTTTCTAAGCGCAATTTGGATATGCAGAATTAAAAGTAGTCCTATAGGCATATTTTCTACCCTTGACATACATAATTAACCACCTTTTTCACTAGCCATCCCTGTTGTTTATTACAAATTATTACAAACCAGAAGTACTGAATTACATCAGAAAAAAATACATAAAATACAACCAGAGGAAGCCTGATTCTTGGTTCCTCCTTGAGCTATGGAATAAACTGCCTTAAGATGTCATTACTTCAAAGCCTTTCTCAGACTTGAGTGTGTCAAAGTTCCCTAATGGTCTCAAAAGGGCCCCGAGCAGTGCTCACACCCATGTTGCATTAATCAGATAGAGATGAGTGCAGTGTGGAAATGCCAACCCTTATGTGTCCAAGTTTAGAGGAAGATCATAGTTCCCAAGGCAAGGCTCACATAAATGGGGCATACCTTAAGTCTAAGAAGATAGTGGAAGTGCAGGAATAGAGTTTTACAATTGAGGGGGAGATGAGAGGGGTAAATGGAAACAATTATAAAGTTGATAACTTCATACAAAAAGGGGTCAAGGGTTGGGAGTTCATAGCAAAGAGCCTATGTACTTAGGAAAGGGCCGGCTTGGGGCATGCACATCAATAGGAGATGCTGGCATGCCTATGAGCCAACCAGAACACACAACAAACAAAGGAAACATGGAGGTTATGATCCCAAGAGGACCAAGTTTGGGTCATGGACAACAATGTTTAATGTTGCCATGCCCCATACCAACCACAGTCACCAAACACATTGGGGATGGGGATTTAAGGTGCACAAGCTATGATAAGTAAGCAACAGAAACATTAATTCATAACAGAAAGAAAAAAAAAAGCAGAATGCAGGATGCTTTAATAATGGGAAATTAGTTCAATACAAACAGGAGACAAACAAGACTGAAAGAAAAAATAAAGAAACATGTTGTTGATGCTGAAAACTTAGTTAGAACATACCAGTCAGAGAAGCAAAGTGCAGTAAAGAAAAGTAAGTAGGACTTCAAAGTCTAGCCTTGGCTTTCAGCCGGCTAAACAGGCAATAGCACAAGTAACAGTAAAGCAAGAGAGAGTTTTTGAGTGTAAGTGTGTGTTCCGAACTAAAAGTGTTCATGTCTGAAAGAAGAGAAGTACAAGGTATTTATAGCTTTTGAAAACGAGTAAAAGAGAAGTAATAAGCTACAAACATGAAAAACAATCACTATTCAGAATCAATTACTCATATGATTGCCTTTAATTAAGGAATCACTTTCTTAACGGGCAGTGACAGATTCAAAATAAGGAAAGAAATCAATTTATAGGAATACTCATTATTTCCATAAAAGAAGTAGTAAAACTATCGAGTAAGTAATTAAGTCTAAGTACAAGAATGTACTAATTTTGGGAAGGGATTCAGTAAGGCAAAACAAGGAAAAGAATCAATTAAACTTAACAGGCAAGTGCAATCAGAATCTCACAAAAGAAAGGTTTGAAATCAGTCCAAGATGGAAGATCAGTCAAGAAGGAAATTCATCATATAAATAGAGTGCACCAACACTAGACACGCGAGACCAAACTATGGCAAAGAGAAGCAGCATGCAATAACAATCACAAAGTTAGTAGACAGCAAACATTTGAAACATGATAGTCACATAGGTTAACTTCCTTGACTTAGTAGTGAAGAAACAAATAATATCAAAGCATGCGAAGGTATCACAGTAGTAGGTGAAGAAAACCCTCTTTGAAAAAATTAGGGTTTCGAGCATAATCGGGTTTTAGAGAAGATAAAAATCCAAAATCAGAAGAATCACACGAAGGAATAAGAGATAATGAACTTCAAATTGAGTCATGTACTTAAACGAATGGTCTCAGACCCAAAGCCATAGGGTTTTCAACAATAGTAGAGTTTTAAAAGAGGATAAACAAGCGAATCAGACAAAACTCGAACAAACAAGCATTCGTCTAATAAACAGTCAAAAGACATTAGGGCTTTTGAAATGCAAACCCAGGTAGAAGAACGATATAAGCAAATATAGCAAAAATTATGTCCAGAAAATCAGAGAAATTTTTTGAAATAACTTAACAAGAAAACCTTAATCGAAAAAGATAAAGAGTTTTGAAAGCAGAGTTTTAAAAGAAACTTCGAGAAACATGCTTAGAAGTTTAAAGCAAACATAGACCTGAAGCAGATCTAAAGAAATCGAAAGAACCTTAGAGCTTAGAATTTCAGAAGAACCCAAAAACAACGAGAAGGCCTTGAAAGTTGTCAATCTAACCAAGAGAGTCAAAGATCTGACTCGAATGGTCATAGCTAGCCAGAGAAATGCCACAGATGACCGGAGAACAGCCATGAACAACACCAAACAAAGGCTGGACCAGAGTTCTTCATGGTCTGGCCTTGAAACCATAAGAACAAATACAAAAGGAGCCATGGAAGGCCGGCATAAGTCTCCGATGACCTTGGAAGGCCATAGGTTAGGGCGGAGTGGGGTGGCGGCAGCTAGGGTTTGATGGTGGTGTAGAGAGGATTTGAGAGACGAGGGTAATTCAGAGGCGGCAGATTATGGAGAATGAAAAGGGTTTGGGGGGGAGGGGGGAGGGGTCTTTGGGTTTAATTAGGAAAGGAGTAATGGTGGCTGTTGATCATTTTGATCAACGATGCGGGTCAATAGAATAGGGTTTGAGTCGGTTCAGATTACAATTAGGTCGGGGTAATTAGGGTTCAATTCAGGCTATTATTGAAATGTAATTGGGCTAGATTTTAAATAGCTAATTTTTCCCTTTTATTTTATAAAAAATAGTAAATTAATTCCTAAAAATAAATTAAAAGTACTAAAATGATTGTAACATATAATTATCAATTTTAAAATACTGGACTTAATTTTTATAGATATAGACGCAATTAAATCTAAAAAAGACTAATATTGCAATTATATGCAATTAGCCTTAAAAATATTAAATAAATTTTTACAAAATGTAAAAAAATTATTTTAGCTATATTTTGGTATAAATATGATAATCCAATAAATGAATCACCAAAATAATAATTTTGAAAATTATTATTGGGTTTTTTATGAATAAAATAGGGAGATAAATTGGTTAAAAAGTCTTTAGAAAATTAAGGAGAAATAGTAAAGCATTGGGACATACTTATATATGCATATGCATGATATTTTGAAAGTATTTTACATATTTAAAAATATATAGGGAAAAATTGGGTATCAACAACACTCAAATCAAAGAATGAATATAATTTAAGAACTTTGCATCAAAGAACAACTCTTGCACTCACAAATGAATTCACTTGTATACCCAAATAACCATAAGCTTGCCCATTATGTACATATCTACTAATTAAGCATGCTCGAATAGAATCAAAAAGGACTTTAACGGGTTGTAATGTTGGCTATGGGACGGGTAGGAGAATTATATAATAGTGACTTACACTTCCCTAAGCACTTTGCACTTTTAGACTTCATCACCCATTATTTTCTACTCTTCACTTTATTTTTCAACCTTTCTTCATCCATTGTTTCACAAGTATTTCCCTCATATCAAGAACATTTTTTTTTTGAAGCAAGGCTTTTTTTCATTCTCTCTTTTTTCATGTCACATTCTTTTCAAGAATGTCTTTTTATCACCTTTCAGCTATCATTGGTCACCATTTTTCACTTATTCATCCCATTCTTCAAAATTATCAATTAATATCATAGTCTAAGCAACAATGCTCAAGGAAGCAGGGTACAAACTAGGGGTTCAACAAAAGGAACAAGGCAAAAATAAGAATTCCAAACAAAAGACTATAGGATCAAAGGGCTAACTAGTGGTACAATATCTGAACAGGATAAAATTCACATGACATATCAAAGAAATCCTATTATCATCTTCTAACCAGAGCAACACTTGTATTTCGCTTTAATAACAGACAGAGCAAGTTCTAGACTAAGATGCAAAATATGGAATATATGTAAGAAATCCTCACCACACATGACACAAGTATCAATCAAGATGGATCAATTCTACTCTAAGGCAGACAGCGTCATAGCGAACAAAAAAATAAGAATAAGCTATATACAGAGTCACAACCCTGAGCTTAGGTGTCTAAAAGCTTACAATTTTATTCATTACTCAAGCACTCAGAGGAAAGTATTACTCAAGCTCAGGCTTAAATATGCTAGTATCAAACAAGTCACAAAGCTTTTTCTTCTATCTCTGTTTTTTCTCCTAAAAAAAAATCTAATCCTAAAAGTAAAAATAAAAAATAAAAAATTACCCGGTTCAAGTTACATCCCCTAAAAAAGAACCGATGCAAAAAAGAAAAACCAAAGGGAATTATTATCTAACTAAAACTAACTAGAAAAAAAATATTTTTAATTTTTTTATTGGACCTTAATCCCTCAAGAAAGCTGTCCACAAAATTCATCATTAGGAAAAGTCCTAATTTTCTGATTTTTTTTCATTTTTTTTAATCTTATTTTTTAACACAAGTAACTACACTAAGAAAAAGTAATACAACAAATCTAGGATAGCATAGAAAATCACCCGGACAATCTCCTCACCCCACACTTAAAATTGTGCAATGTCCTCAATGCACACTGAAAATAACAAGAGGGTAAAAGAAACTCCCTGGTTGGCCAAAGGCCGAAGAATTAGCAGCTCACGATATACTCAGACTTCTCCCTGGTATGATCCCTTGTGCGGTTCTTCATACTTAGTTCCAACCACTTGCTCGCTTTTGCACATGTCTGTTGGCTTTGACTTCATGCTCCTACTCCTACAAAACACAAAAATAATATTACAAAAGACTAATAACACAATTAAAAATAAACAAAAGCAAAATAGAAAAAATAAAATTGGGTTGCCTCCTAACAAGCGCTTGATTAAATGTCGCGGCATGATACCATCACTTTCACCGCTTTTCCTTCCACTTTGAAGATATGAATTGCGCCCCAAATTTTGCATCAACGTTTGTATCACGTTCCTAGGTTGGTGGTGTAAAAATAGAAAAACCAAGCAATACATATCGCATCTTGCACTTCTTTGGATTTAGACATGAAAAATTAGTATAAATTTGGATTTTTGGGGAAGACCTAAAACTTGGAATTTTGGACTTTTACCTTGAATTTGAGCATGAAAATTTGAGCAGATTGTATACTTGACTTAGTAAAGCTATGGGTAGAATTTATCTTTGAGAAATTTTGGAATCCGGGCACTTGGGCCCGAAGGCATTTTGGTCAATTTTTCGAGCGGAGTTGGGAACTTATATAATTTGAATTGTTACAAGTGTTAGAGTAAATTTTTATTGGTTTACCCGTTAGTTGAATAGTTTTGGGGCGTTATGAATCAATTGGTATCGTTGGAAGGGCTTGAAAGCCGGTTATGGAAATTTCGGAGCGAGGTGAGTCTCCTTTCTAACCTTGTAAGAGGGAATTATCCCCATAGGTGAAATTATTGGTTATGTGCTCCTATTTGTGGGGGCTAAGTATGCACTAGGTGATGAGAGTCTGTGCGTAGCTACTATTATGTTATTGTCTGGGCAGTCTAGGACCCAAAAACATGTTGTACTTGGAATAATTATAATGATGTTTACAGTTGAATTGCCTAAATCCTGTCGAATTGGTAAATGAATTTCTAAAAGTATTAAACTTAATTTTTTTAAATCATTAAAAAAGAGAATTGGCTTTTATTTGGATAAATGTTCCCCGATAAATTCTTAATTTGCTGTTGGAGCATGTATTTCTATGTATACCTGCGTCGCGTGTAAGGTTCGTGAGCAGGATGATTGTTTATTTAAATTTGACCGCGTCGCATGCATGGTTCGCGAGCGGGGTAATAGATGCATCTATGGTTCGCACCGTTCGATCCTCGGCAGTGCACATTTTATATTTATGTTGGATCGGGCCATACGACCTCGGCATGAGTTGTGCATGCTTGTATTGCTTGCCTTAAGATTTATTGGTATTGGTATCTGTTCCACCGACTTGAGATAATTGTTAATTAATGGATTACGAATCCGAAGATTTTTATAAAGAGGAAATTTTACCTATTTCGTGACTTATCTGAACTTACTGTAGCTAATAAATGACTTATCTGAACTTACTATAGCTAATAAATCCGCGATTCATCACGTTAATAATATTATTATTGGACCACTAGTAAGTGTCAAAGTCGACCTCTCGTCTCTACTTCTTCGAGATTAGACGGGATACTCATTTGGTACATATTATTTTCGTACTCATACTGCACTTCTATGCATTTTTGTTGCATAGGGACATGCGTCTATAGTGGCCTAATAGGCGTAGCAGCATGGTTGATACAGAGGCTAGGTGAACTTCATTACTCGAGGCAACCCGCAGCTAGTATAGTCTCTTTCAGTATATTGTATTTATTTTCTGTCCAATTTGTATTCTGGACGGATGTGGTATTGTATTGTTTCTTAGAAATAGCTCATGCACTTGTGACACCGGGTTCTGGGGATGTCTATGGGTTTATTCAGAATTTTAAAAGTTGTTAAATGTTTTATTTCTTATTCAATAAAATTTACTATGTATAGTTTAAATGTATAAAAGAAGAGATTTCAGAAATATTTAAAACGAGAATTTAATTGAGTAATTTGGTTGGCTTGCCTGACAGTGGTATCCGGCGCCATCACGACCCTTAGTGGATTTTGGGTCGTGAAAAGTTTCTTGCAACAACTTGGAACGATGTGTACAACAGGTACAATACAAAACTACGAATAGAAGAATATACGGTCGCACAGCCAACGACCGAAGAAAGACTAGGATCGAGACATTCAGAATCAAAAAGGAGGTCCGGTAAAAACAGGTATGAGCCATACATCGGATCTGAAGGGTGAGACTCTCAATCTAAATAGGAGAGTGCTCGATTAAATTCAAGACCAAGGCAAAAAGACATGAGTTCTTTATCCAGATTCAAAAAAGAACAAGATACCCGAAGCAATAATTCCAATACGCAAGCAAGAATAGGAGATTACAGCTTTAATATCAGCATCTCCGAGTTAGTGGTTGTTTTAAGAGGTATGGGGGATAAGGTGTGATAACCTAAAGAAATAAGATCAGATCCAAGCAAAAGAATCCAGATTTCTAGTGTGAATTTCATAATGATCATGGCCATAGAACAATAGATTGTAGGCTTCTACAAGGAGAGGTCGAGCATATTTAAGTAGGGTTATCTTACTAAGAGGTCGAGCATATTGAAGTAGTGTTATCTTACTAATCTTTTCAGTGAGAAAGGGAGACAATCATATATGAAGAACATACAAGAGCCCCCAAAACCTCCATCACCAAAAAGAACAGTCAATATTATAACTGGAGGAGATGAGGTCAATGGAGTAACATTACTAAGAGGTCGAGCAAATTGAAGTAGGGTTATCTTACTAATCTGTTCAGTGAGAAAAGGAGACAATCATACATGAAGAATATACAAGAGCCCCTAAAAACTCCATCACCAAAAAGAACAGTTAATATTATCACTGGAGGAGATGAGGTCAATGGAGTAACATATACAGCCGCGAAAAAGACATCACATGTCATGGTCACTCACAGAAACCGAGTTCGCCAAGTCTTGGATGGCGACAATATAACATTCAACAATGAGGATGCACACGACTTGATGATTCCTCACAACGATGTATTGACAATATCTTTACTTGTGCATGATACTAACGTAAAACGAGTTTTGACTGATCCAGATAGCTCAGTGAACATCGTTTTACTAAGGGTGGTAAATGAAATTCAAGCAAATGATAAATCCATACCAAAAGCGCGGTCCTTGTCGTGGTTTGCTACTTCAAGCATTATTACAAAAGGGAAAATTTTACTTACCACATTTTGAGAAAGGGTCGTCAAGGATACAAAGTTCTAGGTGATAGACGCGGACATGGCCTATATGGACGATTTCCCCTCCACATTGCATCAAGTTATCAAATTTCCTTCACAGTGGGGAATCCATAAATTTGTGAAGATCAACAAGCTTCAAGAAGTATCAACTCAGTTGTGATTGAAGCACGATAGCTAATGATGCAAATACGAAATAGCAATTACAAAATTTGATTGCGGATACTGTTGCAAAACCTTAACTGAAGACATGTAAGGACAGACTGATCTTGATTCAAGACCCGATGTGATTCAAGAGCCAGAAGAAAATAAAAATATTAAAATAACTACCGAGGAGCTTGAAGCTATAATATTATTTGTTTGTCAGACCACCTATTAAGTAGAAGAAAAGAAGCAAGGGTTCTTCAAAAATCAAGAGATCCATGATGAGGTACAAAATCTTTTAAAATTGGTTCAATACGAGAGATAGAGTACCTTGACTGGTTAGCTAATACCGTTGTGGTTCAAAAAAAGAATGGAAAATAGCGAGTTTGCGTAGACTATACTGATTTAAATAAGGCTTTTCCTAAAGATTCATTTTCTTTACCACATATAGATCAATTAATTGATTCTACTGTAGGTCATGAACTTTTAAGTTTGTTTTAGGCGCATATTTAGGTTATAACCAAATAAAAATGGACCCTCTGGATGAAGAAAAAACTTAGTTTATCACAAACATGGGGACTTATTGTTACAAAGTTATGCCATTTGGCTTGAAAAATGATGCATCCACATATCAAAGATTGGTGACTAAAATATTCCAAGAACATCCGGGAAAAACCATGGAAGTCTACATAGACGATATGTTGATCAAGTCAACACAAGCAGATGATCATTTTCAACACTTATCAGACACCTTTGAGATTCTCCGCAAGTACAATATGAAGTAAAACCAGAAAAAATATGATTTTGGCATGGCTTCAGGTAAGTATTTGGGTTTTATTATTTCTAACAGAGGTATTGAAATGAATCTCGCATAAATCATAGATATTGAGGAGATACCAGACATACTCATGAGCAAAAAAAGAAGTGCAGAGATTAACAGGCGGGATAGCAGCTCTGGGAGATTTATATCCAAGTCATCAGAAAAAAATTTAAATTCCTTTTAGTGATAAAAAAGCAAAATAAGTTTGAATGGACTGACTAGTGACAACAAGCTCTTAAGGACCTAAAGTCGTATCTATCATACCCGCCTTTGTTAGCCAATTCGAAAGAAGGTGAAAGATGCTTATTTACCTTGTTGTATCAGAAGTAATGGTAAGTGCAGTGTTGGTACGAGAAGATAAAGGTACACAATCCCCAATCTATTATGTTAGTAAGTCTTTACTAGATGCTAAGATACGATATCCACACCTAGAAAAGCTTGCGATAGCATTTATTATGACATCTAAGAAGGTACAACCTTACTTTCAATGTTATCTTATTTAATGCTTTCCCCTTAAGAAATATACTGCATAAATAGGAATTATCAAGTATATTAGCTAAATGGACAATAGAACTCAGTTAATATGATATGATATATCAGCCTAGATCTGATATAAAATCGCAGGTGTTAGCAGATTTTATAGCGAACATTAGCACGATTTTAGTTCCTGAGGCAGAAAAGGAACTACAGGTGTTTACTGGAGCTAATTCGGAGAATTGGACCCTATTTACTGTTGGTTTCTCAAATGTTAAAGGAGTGGGTTTATGAATTTTTTTAATTCCACCCTTAGGTGAATTCATAAGACAAGCAATAAAATGTTATCTATTTACTAACGATGAGGCAGAGTATGAAACTGTGATTGTGGGCTTGGAATTGGCACGAGAACTTGGTATCGAACAAATTGTGATCAAAAGTGACTCGCAACTGGTGGTTAATCAATTGTAAGGGGCTTACGTGGCAAGAGAGAAGCGAATGCAGCAATATCTAGAAAAGGTACAAGAATTGCATAGACAATTTTAGAAATGAAAAGTTGTGGAAATACCTAGGGAGAAAAATGCAGAAGCAGACGTGTTGGAAAATATCGCGTTTGTCGTGGATGTAACAAATGAAGTGAGGTACCATTGTGATACATTTATTTCATTCTGCAATCGATCAAACCAAGAGTGAGGTAAATTCTAATAATTTAACTGGGATTGGAGAAACGAATTTGTGAACTTTTTGCAGTATGGTATCTTGCCTGAATATAAGAAGAAATCACAATTACTACAGCTGAAAGCTGCTTGGTACTGCTTAATTCGTGGAAATTTATATCGTAAAATATTTGGTGGACCTTTATTAGGGTGCCTTGGTCAATCACAAACGGAGTATGTAATAAGATCGTTGGTGAAAATATTAGTAAGAGAAGGATATTATTGGCAAAAAATAGAAGAAGAAGCAGAAAAATTTATACCTGGGTGTGATAAATGTCAACAATATGCCAATAACATGCACCGACCAACAGAGCTATTGCATTCAGTTGTTTCACCATGGTCCTTCATGAAATGGGGCATGTACATCGTAGGGCTGTTGCCTAAAGCTAAATGAAAGGTATCATTTCTGTTAGTTTTAACATGTATTTCTCAAAATAGATAGAATTAGGTTCTTTCAAATAGGTGCGGGAAAAAGAAGTTAGGGATTTCATTTGGCAAAATATTCTATGCCAATTTGGATTTCCTAAGTAAATTGTATATGACAATGGCCCACAATCCATACACGCAAAAATCACAGAATTCTTCCAAAGTTAGCAAATCAAACAAATGACATCCTCACCTTATCACCATGCGACCAACAGACAAGCTGAATCGACAAATAAAGTAATTATCATTAACTTAAAGAAGATATTGGAAAAATCAAAAGGCAAATACCAGGTGTGTTATGGGATTACTGAACAACAGCAAAAACTAGTACTTCAAGATTGGGGTCTTCGTCCTAGAAAAGTTATTCTGATCAACAAAAATAGAAAATGCAAAAAATTGAGCCCAAATTGGGATGCCCATATAGGATTCGAGGCATCGCCGGAAAAGGAGCATACAAGTTGGAACCCATGGATGCCAAGGTATTACCGTCGAACTTGAATGCAGTCCATTTGAAAAAATATTACTTCTAAACAAACATAATACCCACGGTCAGGTATCACGCAAGTTCGATTGTTTTTGTTCTTATGAAGTTTACTGACTATTTTACATGATGGGAAAAAAGATGGCCCAAACCAAATGATGAAATTAAACTCGAAAGACACACGGTGCTGGTCTAGGTTACAACTTTTTTATGGGAAAAGGGTTATGCACTCATCATCTAAGAAATTATCTCTGAGTCTTATTTGTATTTTCCGTTTAGGATAAAGGACCAAAAGAAAATAGTAATACAGTGTTCGAGATTTCATACTTGAAAGTTCCAATACTGGGGAGACTATGCGTATAGAAGGAAGGAAAAGGAACCAAGGGCATAGTTCAGTCTAAATCAAAACCTTGAAGAAACCCTTGGAAGTTTTTCAAAGGAGTTCAAACTCACAAAAAGGATGCAAGAAATTCCCATGAGTTTCTAGTTTAAGGCCACAAAGTTAGTCACGGGAGAATATACCCGAATTTGTAAACCTACTACAATGAAAGCAGTTATGAAAATGAAGTACAAAATTTATTTAACTGAAAGTTCAAAACATAAAACTTACTCAAATTATTTCTCTTTTCATATCTAGTTCATGTTTTATATATTTTTACCAATATGAAGGTGAGATGTTATCTTCATCAGTGTCGTCAATATAAAATGACCCTCTTTTATAAAAACACATGTATATCAAAGTCACGGTCTATTAAAGCATTATTAAGTGCAAGAGAAAGCTCAAATATTAAAATGTTAGAAAGTATAATATACGGCAAAAGCAATAAAGTTATTTAAATCATAACCCCAAAGAATAGGAACCCCAAAAAGACAAGGGCATCAAAACCTTGCAAAAACTTGTCCAAAAAAACATAACGGAGTTAAAAAAACCACCGAAGGAACACTTTCAACAAAAAGTCTGGAAAATGGAAAAAGCTAAGGAGCATCATCAACGGGAGAAAAAGAATAAACTTGGGGAGAAGAGGGTTGAACATCAGCTTCACCAGGAACAAATCAATCTCCATCACCCTTAGAACCTTCATTTTTAGGTGTGGAAAAGCTTTGACAATACTGAGTCTGTTCAATTGTTTCTCTGGCCTTAGAAATATCAGCGTTAAGGTCAAAACCTTCCTGGCTAGCTTCAGTTAAAGTCTCGAGACGAGTGTTCAAAAAAGCCCAACTAACATCTAGTGATGACTTATCCTCGAGGGCTTCATACTCCTTCTCATACTGATCAATGCGAGCTCTCAACTATTGTTTTTCTGCTTCCGAGTCTTCATAAACTGTCTTCAAAGGAGCAAGAGAACTTTCCAGGAATAGGATTTTATCTGTAGAGGTGCGGAGATCTTCCTAAGCCTGGGTAAGCATTTGAACCAATTCACCCGCATAAACCTCTTTTTGATTAAGGAGCTGTTTCAAACTCCATATCTCTTTAGTAGCCTTGGAAAGTTGTTTATTAAAAGGGGATTCCATTCTATCCTTATCCTTCTCAACTTGATGAGAACAAGCTTTTAGAATTGTTAACTCAGTACATACCATTCTCATTTGTTCAAAAGCGTCTTTCTCTTCTGCAAGAACGTCTTTTTTCTGACTGAAGACCTACAAATTATTCTCTCCAGTTATCAGCCTCGGTACGCAATTCAATTAGTTGTCGATCAGTCCAAGAGACCCTTTTAATAAGCTCAGTGCGTAACAATTAAGCTACACAAAAGAAGGAGAGCTACGAATAAGGAAAAGGGAGGAAGGAAATGTAAGTAAATTTTTAACTTAAAAGAAGAATGAACAATGTCATTCACTAAGGTCAAGGAACTGTGACCTCCCAATTTATTTTTCTCCATGGGTTCTAACAATGGCTTTAACTACACGTCATCTAGTCCATACTTCCTCAATAAATTTCCACCCTCTAGGACTTAAATCACAACTTTTTTCATTTCGTGCTTGCTACTATAAGGCTCAGTTTTTACATGAGAAGCAGCAGCGGGAGCAACCACTGGAGTAACACCAGGAAAAGACATAGAGGGGCTAACAGTAGATAAAACTGGAAGGGAAGCAAGTGGCGATTCTTAGAAATAAGCCAAAGGCCTTCTTCACCCTCAAAGCCATGGGCGAATAACCTTTCAACAGGAATTGATGAGGGATTACACGAAAGACATGTGGAATACTGAATTATTCCCGGTCTAGGTTACAACTTTTTTTACGAGGAAAAGGGTTATGCACTCATCATCTAAGAAATCATCTCTGAGTACCATTTTATTTTCCTTTTCAGATAAAGGACCAAAAGAAAGGAGCGATCCAGTGTTCGATATTTCATACTTGAAAGCTCCAATACTAGTGAGACTATGCATATAGAAGGAAGGAAAAGGAACCAAGGGCATAGTTCAGTATGAATCAAAACCTTGAGGAAACGCTTGAAAAATTTTCAAAGGAGTTCGAACTCACAAAAAAGAGGCAAGATATTCCCACGAGTTTATAGGTTAAGGCCATAAAGTTATTCAGGGAGAGTATACCCAAAATTTTAAACCTACTACAATGAAAGCAGTTATGAAAATGATGTACGAAATTTATTTATTTGAAAGTTCAAAACATTAAACTTACTCAAATTATTTCTCTTTTCATATCTAGTTCATGTTTCATATATTTGCACCAATATTAAGATGAGACGTCATCTTCATCAGTGTCGTTAATATAAAAGGGACCTCTTTATTAAAAACCCATGTATATCGAAGTCACGGTCTATTAAAGTATTTTTAACTACAAGAGAAAGCTCAAATATTAAAATGTCAGAAAGTATAATATGCGGAAAAAGCAATTAAGATATTTATATCATAACCCCAAAGAAAAGGAACCCTAAAAAGACAAGGGTAGCAAAACCTTCCAAAAATGTTGTCCAAAAAATATAAGGGAGTTCCAAACAAAAACCACCAAAGAAACACTTTCGACAAAAACTCTGGGAAATGGGAAAAGCTAAGGAGCATCATCAACGGGATAAGAAGAATCAACTTGGGGAGGAGAGGGTTGAACATCAGCTTCACCGGAAACAAGTCCATCTCCATCACCTTTAGAACCTCCCTCTTCAGGTGTGGAAAAGCTTTGACATTGCTGCGTACGTACAATTGTTTGTCTGTCCATAGAAATCTCAACGTTAAGGTCAAATACTTTTTGGCTAGCTTCAGCTAAAGTCTCGAGGTGAGTGTTCAAAAAAGCCCAGCTAACATCTAGCGATGACTTATCCTCGAGAGCTTCATAGTCCTTCTCCTACTGATCAATTTCAGCTCTCAGCTCATCTTTTTCTGCTTCCGAGTCTTCAAATGTTGTCTTCAAAGGAGCAAGAGAACTTTGTGAGCATGTGATTTTTGCCCTAAGTGAATTATTCCCAAAAATTCAAACAAAATAATTTCTTTCATTATTCTGCAATTTTGTGAATTTTTGTGTTATTTTTGTTAATTGTTTGCATTTTATTTGTGTATTTTAATCCATATAAAAAATATAAAAAATACACTTGGCATTTGTTTAGGATTTATTTTCACATTTTAGGATTAATTAGCAGTTAAATTGTTTTTTTTAAATAAAGAAAATAACAAAAATAGTTTTTTTTGCATTTATAGTTTTAATTTGTCTTAGGTTGCATTTAAATTAGGAGTTAGTGTAATTGGAAATTAAAAAATATAATTTTTAGAGTCAATTTGGTTTTTGAGAAATACAAATACAAAATAAAACAAAAAGAAAAAGAAAAACAAAGGAAACTAATACAAAGAATTAAAAAAGGCCCGAATTTGGGCCAGGTGTGTCTCCACCCAAATAAGACCCCAAAATCGGACCAAGTACCCGTATAGCCCAAGCCCAAACCCATTTCCCAATCCGGTCCGCCCCGTTACCTAAACAAACGACCCCGTTTTGATGGCTTTTAATCCCAGCTGTGAGCACGTGATTTTTGCCCTATACATGAGTTATTCCCATAAAATTCAAATAAACAATTTTTCCTTATTTTTTACAATTTGTATGACTTTTTGTGTTAATCATTTGCATGTTATTTGCGCATGTCAAGTTAAATAAAAATACAAAATATGCATTTGCATTTAGAAAATTAATTTCACATTTAGTCGGCATTAATTCATAACATTTTTGTGCTTTAATTGAAAATTACCATAAAATAGAAGTTAATTAGTTTAACAATTTTAATAAAATCAAAACTAAATACAAAGTAGAAAAATACAGAAAATACAAAAGAAAACTAAAATACAACAAAATATAAAATCAGAAAAATATATAAAAATACAAGAGTGAAAATGAATGTGAAAGTACAAGAATTAAAAATCAAGAAAACAAAGACAAAGGAAAATAGTTTGGGCCAAACACCCCCAAGCCCAAACCAAATCAAACGACCCAGGCCCAAAATTACCCATCCGGTCCAGCCCTGTGAACATGAAACGACGCCGTTTAGGGCATCGTTAATCTCGGTCGTTAGTTCACCCTGATCCTACGGTCCGCTTTCACTCTCAAACATTTATTAAAAATATTTGGTATAACCCTAAATCAGATACCATACCCCTCCCCCTTCCTCGTACACTCCTCCTTCGTTTGTAACGCCTGAAATTATCACCACCGCAGGCCACCGTTTCACCGTCGTCTTCCGCTGTGTCGCCGCCGGCTGAAAATCGCCGCCGCCGGCGGCGTAACCCTGATCCGACCCAAATTCACACCTCAAACCCTTTTTCCCTCCTCTTTCCATTTCCGTATCGAGTTTTCTTCAAATCGACCCCCACCGACTCGAATCTTCCTTTGAAGATTCCGGCCAAAATCCAAACCATGCCAAACATCACCAAAATAACACCCTAGGTTCGCATTAGCCACCTCTACCCAACCCTCGTGCCCTTTTGTCTCAAATCTCTCCATAATCGTTCGAATGTCGGATTGAAATTTTCGGCCAAAATCTTGATTTTTAAATCCCTACGATTTTGGACCATAACGTCCCTAATCAGGTGTTCTCTTATGAAAACACCTGATTAGGTATGTTACGGGTCGGAATTTTGGACGATTGGGTCTTCAAAGGTTGTCCGAGATTCTTCGTCAAATCAATGAGTTTTGTTCCTCTCTGCTTTCTCTTTTGAGCTTTAGGGTTGTTATAGCTTCAAATAGTCTAAATGATTTTGTTCGTATAGTTTAATTTCTAGTGCAACTGCTCAATTCTGTTTTGATTAATTTCTCAAAAATGGTTTTGATTTTTATGATTAATTTTGATTGTTGTTTGATACCAGTTAGATTTTCTCTCTAATTGTTCTATCTTTGATTCGATTTTATAATTTCAGTGTTTCAATTACTGTGATTTGTTATTTTAATCAACTTAGTTTATAAATCAATAATTCTTCAGTTCAGTGTTTAATTAGTCTTAATGATAATTAGAATTGATTTCCAACCTTAATCAGATTTAGTTGAATTGATTCTAAGAGGTTTGATTGGTTATAGCTGAAAATCAATACTGGTTTAATCAATAAGCCTTAGTGATTAATGAAATTAGTAATCAGCTTATGCGAATTGCAGAATAATAGTTCAGGGGTCAGGGGTAAGCTTGGTAGTAATTGTGGGGAACTTCATGGGTACTTTGGGCATAGTGAAATGGCAGAATCCTTAAAAATGGTAAATATTAAAAGGAAGTGAGGGTAGAATAGGAATTCCAAAGGAAAAGAAATATGGTAGAAGTAACTAGAACCTTCTAGATTGGGCTTTAATGTAAGTTTCAATAAACTAGGTGTATTAACTTGTTTAACAAGTCAGAAAAGGGGGGACCAATCTGAAAATATTAGAAATGAATTTCCCTCCAAATTTCAACTCTATAAATAGGCAGTTTCTGCCATAAATCATAAGTTTTGGCACCCTAAAAATTCCCAAAAAATATCTTTATAGCTCCAGATCTGAAAATTAGTATTTCAGGTTTCAATTTCTTCTTCCAGATCTGAATTTCCTTCAAAAATTCCAAAAAAATAAAATTACAAAATCAGTAGAAAATTAAAAATCACTGTTTTATTGAGGATTCTCAATCAAATGGCCCTAAATTTTGACTCAGTTTGAGTCATTGAAATTTAGATGTTTATTGGCTTCAATTTTGAATGAGTTTGAATTCAAATTAAATCATTCAGGTCATTTGAATGCTGTGGTATTAGTTGCTGAAATTCTGAGTGATATTTGAAGAAAGTTGAGGTTTTAAAATTCCTTTTGCTGTGGAAATCGAATTGTTGCATTGTTGTTGCTGTATTCTCGCTGGTGTGATTGTCAACTAACGTTTATAAAGGCTGATTTCTATTTGTTCTTCATCACAGGTACACAATTTCTCCCTGTTGATTATAAGTTGACTGTGTAAAATCAGCTTCTATGAGGAATGAATTGATTGTGATGGATTTGGCATTTATCAGTTTTCGATTATGTCTCTACATTCTTTATGTATACTGATTTGGTCTGCGTTTATTTGATATTGGTTGAACTGTCAAGTAGTGAATTGGTAGGATAATCAAATGCATTCCATATGTATTACAGCAATTTGACTGTTCTGATAGTGAAATGCAAAACTCACACGTACTTAGTTTCAGTTAATTGGATTGTTGAAGTAGTGCGAAATCTCATCATGAATATAAAAACGTATGGTTAGTGATTTGTAATTTGAATGTATGAATGCAAGGTTAATTGAAAATTAGTGATTCAGGTGTAAATTCAAG
>MU664539.1:0-17918 GCA_026770625.1 Nicotiana glauca
GATCTGTCCAGAACGTTGGGGGGTGTGGGAAGGGGACGATTACTTATATATGTAAAGCGCGGTTCATTACTGCATTTTATATAAAACGCATTAATGAATCACGCTTTACATAGCCGTCTTATCAACTTCCAAGTAAAATGCGGTATTAAACCATATTTTATATAAAATGCAGTAATGAATCACGTTTTATATATTTTGGTAACTAAGTTTTTTCCCACCTAATTAAGTATTTTGAGACCAAAAAGACAACAATTCGGTTCTAGACTCTTATTTTCTCTTATATTCTCCTATCTAATAAGGAAGAGTTAGCAGACACCTGGGCGACATGCCTGCCTCACACTTCAAGGGTAATATTATCTTTTTATCTAATTTTAATTAGCTTCGCTTGGATTATATCGACCACTTCAGAAAACCTGGCAATCACCGCTTCTTTGGCTTCTGTCTTCTTGCTCTTCTTGTTCTTATCGGTACCAGGCATACGCCTCTTTGAGAAACTTGGCAGATGCATGTTCTTTGTATCAAAAATGAATCTAACAATAGTTTAAAAGCTCCAACGTCTGGAAATTGCAGTTTTCCAGTGCCACCTTTTCGCTCCTCGTAGTTGCTGATCTTATCGCCAATTTTTCTCTTTGGGTCATTATTTTTTGTGAGTTTTCTTTTTCTTATCTTCTGTTTCTCTATTTAATCTTTCATGGGATGCTAAGGCATTGCTGCACAGAAAGTTTAAAGTGTCTATCACCTTATTCTTTAGGTGTTCGAGGCAAATCCTGAATGAGTTAGGCCTTTTTCAAGATTTCTATTACTATTTTAGGTTTATCTACACATAACAAGAGCTCCCTTTTCTTTTTTCTTTCGTCCACCCCACATCACTAAGCTAAAGAAATTATATTATTTTTGTATGATAAATAAATAAATGAACGTTGATGTGTTAAAGAAGAAGAAAGAAAGAAAATAATAAATTGGGAACAATTTCTGATACTAGGTGTGCTAATTTATTGTGAGCTTTCTTGTCATCTTCTGTTTATCTGTTGTATCTTTTATGGTATGCTAAGGCTTTGTGCACAGGAAGTTTAATACGCCATGTACTTCAGAAAATTCTTGCATTGGCGGTAATTTTGATTTTGGATAAGCGGTAGGCGGTGACACATTTTTAGGCTTGAATATTTCATAAAAAAATTGGGCTGAAAATATTTTACAGATAAAAAAGAAGTTAAACTTGTATAGCTGATGGATTCCAAAGAACCAAACAAGTGCTCTTATGCGGAAAAAAAAAGGCTGCAATGCAACTCAAACGGCGTGATACGCAAAGCCAAATATCTGCTCATAGAAGAGAAGTGATGTTGCTATTGCGATGTATGAGAAGACAAAATTCTACTAAGCACAACTTTCTTCAAAGCTCGATTTTTGCTTCCCCAGAGCAGTAAACATCATCTTGGGACAAAGCAGGATTTCTGAAACAAACTGCTCTTACTATACGAGAACCTCCTTCATTTGCTGAAAAAAATTATATTGTTGTACTCATATTTATATACCATATATTATTAATGCAATGGTGCTTATGTATTTTGCTTGGAAACTTAGTATGATACCTTATTTATCTTATATGTTCCTATAAACTAAAATACCCAAATACTATGTGGTCTATTGCACTCTATTTTGTACATCAGAGGCTTCACTTTACGCTTTTAAATGTCTTTGCCATTCTGTTTACCAGCTGTCAGCCATCAAGCTTGCACGACTACATCGCAGGATAATTTAGAAAAAAGAAAAGGTATATTGGACCCCCCTCCCCCCCACATCATTTGTGAAATAGGTAACCATACGAGAACCTCTTTTGCTACCTTTTTGGTTATATATTGTTGTACTCATATTTATACGGAGAATTTTATTAATATAACGATGCTTATTTTGCTTGGAGATTGAGTATCACAGCTTATTTATCTTATATGTATCTATAAACTAAAAAACATAAATACTACATGCTCTTTTACACACTATTTTGCATTTATTGAGGGTTCGTTGTACGCTTTTAAATATCTTGGCTATTTTGTTTACCAGCTGCTAGCTATCAAGCTTGTATGACTATATCATCGGCTAATTTAGACAAATGAAAGGGTATATTGGACCTCCCCCCCCCCATTATTCGTGAAATAAGTAAATCTACGTTCAGATTATACTCTTTCCAGAATGACATATTGTTTATACATTACTGTAAATTGTGACTATTTGTTAAATAGGATCCACATCGGATACATCTAACCTGCATCATGTTACCTTGAACACCGTACCAATCAAAGGTTTGTACAAGCTTAATGTTACAATAATGTCCACCATACGTATGCCTTGGTTCTCCTTTTTTCCTAATGATATTTCTTACATATTCAGCTCATAGGCGGGCCAAAAAGGTGTGCCTGGTCATCAACCTTTATATTAGAAGGGACAATGAGGAGCGTGTGTTCACGGGCCAAAAGGTATGCCTCGCAGCTTTTGTAAAATTGGAGATGGATTAGTACTAATATTGGTCATATACTTGAGATTGTACAAGGAAGTCAAGAAAATAAGTCTCATTTTCATTAACCACTCACTACATATGTCAAACAAGAAGAGGGAGAGCTTAATTATCCATTGCACGAATCCTGAATTAAGGATCATATGGAAGCTAACAAAACTCAAATACAATATACGTCAACTCATGCACCATCTTCCATTTACTATGTTTGGCTCTCAAATCAAAACCAAACTACACAAAAGCACCATAAACCATGAAACTACCACATAGTTCAAATAAAACATAAAAGCAAATAAAAAAATATTATACTACAACTAATCAGTTTTATGTAATAATATAAACAAAAATATATTAAAATAAGTTAATAAATCTAATATAGAACAAAAAAGGTAATTACTACAACTAAGCAGCTTTACAAGGTAATAACTTAGACAAAAAAAATTGTTAAAATGGTCTAATGAATCTAATGTAGAACAAAAATGTAAACATATTTTATTTGACACAGAATAAATATACCAGTTCAACGATCTAAAAATACCAAGATTGATAAAATACAAACAACATAATATTGATCATTTTAAGAAGAAGAATAAAAGGTAAACCAAAAAATCTTGAAGAATTTGTTAAAATGGTCTAATGAATCTAATGTAGAACAAAAATGTAAACATATTTTGTTTGACACAGAATAAATATACCAGTTCAACGATCTAAAAATACCAAGATTGATAAAATACAAACAACATAATATTGATCATTTTAAGAAGAAGAATAAAAGGTAAACCAAAAAATCTTGAAGAACATATTTTTGTTCTCTAAATATCTCCTTCTTTAAGGTTTAAGCTTTATGATTTATGGTTGAAATTTATCAAGATCAAAACTTTAAAAAAAATTAAAACAAAAGCTCCTTTTTAGATAATGTTTTCCTTCTTACTTCGAAAGTTTATCCTTTAACTTTAAGTTGATCAAAACTTAAAAAATGAAAAATAAAAAAAGGTAGGATAAGATGAAAAATTAATCAACTGTATATTACCTCTTTTGAGTATTATATTTAAACTATCCCGGTATTTCTATTATTCTCATGTACTATAACTTTTCATGGCTAAAACACCCCGACTCAATATTATATATGCGTGAGGTACACTCTCCTATAACGCTAAAAAGTTTGCCAAGAGACACTACACATATTAATTAAAAAAATTATGTGTCGTTAAATATAAGTAATAAAATAAATTTTAATTATAATGTTAATGTCATTTTTGTTTAAAATTCAAAGTGAAAAAGAGTAAAAGGGTAAAAAGTGAGGGGACAATCATTTATCCTCCAATTCGACGAGAGCCATTATTGTTAATCCTCAACCAACATTGTTGTCTTTCACGAAGATGTAAGTTTTAAAAAGTCTTAAAGGAAGTCAAGAAAAATGTGTTAAAAAAAGATTTCTTGATAAAATTAGGGCAATGAAAAGAAAAGAAAATCGGGTGAAATCCTAAAGCTATAGTTAAGATCTGTTCTAAAAAATGAGTAAAGAGAAATAAAGAGAATGAAGAAGAAACCAAAAATATGTACCGTAGACTTTATCATCTGGAAGGGAAAAAAAAGACGGGAAATATTTGGAAAAACTATATAGTATAGCTACTCTAAATAGTGATAGCCGATAAATATTTAAATATTATACTATAATTAATATATTTTTATGTATTTGGCTAGCGAATATAATTATATTTTGATAATCACTCAACTGTGTGACTTGCTCAAGATATTTTAACTCATTTTTAGTTATGATTTATGGGACACTTACACAAAACCTACGCTACCTTAGATTCCCAAAAAAAACACTATCACTAAAATAAACTTATTAAACAAACAAAAAAAGAACAAAAATAAAATAAAAAGAAAACCCACAAAGTTCGATTCTTTCTTCGCAAGTTGCAAACTCTAACATCTTGTTTGGATGGTTGTTTCTCGTTGTATCGTATTGTATTGTTATCTCAAAATAATATTTGTTTTGATTGTTTCATTAAGATTGATTGTATTGTATTGTTAAATCCATTGTTCCGGAACAATAAAAAGTCTCCTTTTTTGAAATAACCGATTTGGTGTTGTGGGATTATTTCCTTCGTTTCTTTCCAATTATGCCCTCAGTTATTACTCCACAATTCTATTTAATCCTTTACCTTTTTATCTATTTTAACTCCAAAACTCCAACCTATAACCTACTTTATTTTTGTTCAGAATTTCTACCACCAACGTTAAAAGTGTTTTGCCACCTTCTGTTTTATTTTTTCTCCTAATTTGCTTTAACTCAATTCTAATTAGATGTGCTCCTTTGTTTTGCCTTCTTCTATCTCGCTCCTTTGTTCTGCTTTCTTAAGGTGTTTTGCCTTCTTTTGTTTTATTTCTTAAAATTATTTTATGTATAATTTTTGGTAAATTTAATTTAATATTTAAATAATTGGGGTATTTTAGTTAACTTATCAGTTATAGTACAGTACGATATAGTTAAACCAAACACCAAAATATTATTTAACAATAACGAACAATACAATCTATCAAAATATTGTATTTATAAAACGATATGAGGATGTGACGACCCGACCCGTCATCACGTGAGTTACCGCCCCGTTTCCCCCATATTATGTTGCTCTATGTTTCAATATCAGTATTTGAGTTGATCGGGTAGAATTGGATTGGTTTTAGTTGAAAATGAGGCACTTAGCCTCTTAGAGGGGAGTTTGTTTTGGAAAAGTCAACCGGAAGTTGACTATATAGTTAGAGGGCTCGGATGAGAATTCCGGTAATCTAGTTAGCTTCGGGGGATGATTTGTGACTTAGGAGTGCGATCGGAATTGAATTTGGGGGTCCGATGTAGAATTAGGCTTGATTTGGAGAAGTTTGAATTTTGGCGAATTCCGGTTGATAGGTGAGATTTTGATCCGGGAATCGGAATGGAATTCCGAGAGTTGTTGTAGCTTTGTTACGTGATTTTAGATATGTGTGCAAAATTACAGGTCATTCGGACATCGTTTGGTCGGGTTTTTGATCGAATGCGAGTTTCGAAAGTTTGGGTTGAACTTAGACTTTGATTTGAGGAAATTTGATGATTTTCATGTTAACTATAGTGTTTTGACGGTTCGAGCAAGTTTGAGTAAGGTATTGGGGCACATCTGTATTTTTGGTTGAGGTCCCGAGGGCCTCGGGGTGAATTCGAGTGGTTAAACGAGAGTTTTTGAAGTGTGTTGCAGGTCAGATTTTGCTGTTATCTGGTATTTCCGCTTCTGCGGAAATGGACCGCAGAAGCGGTTAAGTGATCGCAGAAGCGATCGTTGGCTGGCTGGGGAGACTCCGCAGAAGCGGACTAAGTTCCGCATAAGCGGTCACCGCAAAAGCGGTTATGGACCGCAGAAGCGGTCCTGGGCGACTTAAGGAAAACCACAGATGTGGTGGGAAGGCCGCATAAGCGGTAAAATTGTCGCAGAAGCGAAAAGGACTGGGCAGAACCATTTAATTTAACCTTCGCAAATTTTAGAAATAACTCAACATTTTCGTTTCGGACTAAGGAGATTTTGGGTGATTTTGAAGAGAGTTTCGAGGGCTTTCATCAGGTATGGATTCTTGGACTTAGAATACGTTATTATGGTGTAAAAATCATGGATTAACACTGAAAATCCAAGGAATTTAAGGTTAAAAATGGAGGTTAGGGCTTGAAACTTAAGAGAGCTTAAACTAGGGATTTGAGGGGTCAAATGGACTCCGATTTTGATGAATTTCATATGTACAGACTTGTGGCGAGACGAAGAATCCAGTGATGAGAATTTTGTAATTTTTCGAGAAGTGGGCCCGGGGCTCGGGTTTTGCCAACTTCGTAATTTTTGGTGTTTTTCGAATTCTTTTGATTGAGTTATGTTTCTTTAGCATATTGTAATGTGTTCATTGTGGTTTTGGCCAGATTCGACATGCGAGGAGGTCGATTCGAGAGGAAAAGGCTTAGCGGACTAGTCTTGTGGCCGGTTTGAGGTGAGTAATAGATGTAGATGATGACCTGAGGGTTTGAAACCCCGGTATATCACACTATGACACTATATTGAGGCGAGACACGTACTATACGGTGAGTGCGGGGTCATTTGTGATCGTGGACTATAGCTTAGTCCGTCCGAGTGATGTTCATATTGTGTTATTGACTAGAAATTGATTGGTAAACATCCTACTTGGATTGCTATGAGCATATTTGGGCTGTGTGCCGATTATGTGGATCCCTTAGGGATTATTATCACTGTTTCCATGATGCTTAGCATGTTTTCATGATATCAATACTGAGTTAAACACTGTCTCGAAATGATTAATAAATTTCTAAAGTTTTAAACACTTAATCTATAATTCCTAATAATTGGAACTGAAAAGGATAAACTTGACAATGCCTTTGTGGCTTACATGCATATATCTGGACTGAGTGTGGATCGGGTTGCATGCCGCAGTGGATGCTACGATGATATTGCACTTGGGCTGTAGGAGCCCCTTCGGAGTCTGAACCCCCACAGTGAGCGCGGGTACCCAAATGGATCGGGCTGCGCGCCGCAGCGGTCATGTGCATTGCATTGCATTCATGCATCGATATCTATCTGTTTTACCTGTCACTGCTTGCTGTTGTTACACCGTTAAATGTGTTGAATTATTGTTTATAGCTTTGCATTGTAATATCTTGGTATTTATCACTTTCAGCCATTATATATGTCTATTACCACTGAGTTGGAAGTACTCACTTTACTCCATGCACCATGTGTGCATATTCAGGTGTTCCGGGAGCTTAGTCGACCTGTTTGCTGCTTCCCAGAGTGTCCAGGAGTTGTCGAGGTAGCTGCCTGACGTCCGCAGGACCCGACTCCTCCCCTTATCCCTTTTATCTTTCCGCATTTTAGAACTCTGTATTACTTGAGAATTTGCTACTCTGTTATCTTAGAGGCTCTAGACTCATGACCCCAAGTCTTTGGGAGATGTTGGTTATGTCAGTGTTTCATACTGTCTCTATCTAAATTATTTGGTTAATAGACTTGTTAAACTATTAATTTAATGCTATAAATTGGTAATGGGATATGTGATTGGGTTGTGAGTATTAATTGGTCAGGCTTGCCTAGCAATTGTGTTAGGCGCCATCACGACCGGGATTGGGGTCGTGACAAGTTGGTATCAGAGCCTAGGTTACTAGGCCTCATGAGTTATGAGTCGGTTAGTAGAGTCTCGCGAATCGGTACGGAGACGTCTGTATTTATCCTCGAGAGGCTGCAGAACCTTTAGGAAAAACTTCACATTTTTGAAATTCTTGTCGTGCGACTTTGTTGATGTGAGGACTAAATTTATGTATTCTATTCTCCCGCAGATGGCGAGAACCCGTGCTACCGGACGTGGCAGACGACCACCATTGCCATCCACTAGAGGCCGTGGACGCGACTGTGGTCGTGGTCAAGGCAGAGCAGCAGGGGCAGCACCTGTTGACCTACCAGTTGCCCCCATACAGGACCATCCTCCAGCGGTAGATTCCCCAGCAACACCTGTTTAAGCACCGGCAGTGCCCATTGTGATTCCTGGTCTTTAGGAGGCGTTAGCTCAGATCCTATCCATCTTCACTGGCTAGGCTCAGGCAGTCTCAGCCACTACTGCCACAGCTACTTCTCAGATCGGGGGTGGTCATCAGACCCCCGCAGCTCGCACACCCGAGCAGGTTGTTCAGGGATTGCAGACACCAGGAGTAGCTCTAGCTCAGCCAGTTGCACCGGTTGCTCCAGTTGTTCCAGTCACACCTGCTCCAGATTATGTGGTTCCAGTGATACCAGACGACTAGCAGCGTCGACTAGAGAGGTTCGGTAAGCTCCAGCCTCCCACGTTCAGTGGTACTGAGGGCGAGGATGCCCAGGGATTTCTAGACAAGTGTCAGCGTATGCTTTGCACTGCAGGGATTTTGGAGTCGAGTGGATTGGATTTTACTACCTTCCAGTTCTCAGGGCCTGCATTTACATGGTGGGAGGAGTTTGAGAGGCGTAGGCCTATTGGAGCAGCACCCCTTACTTGGCAGCAGTTCTCCACTCTCTTTCTGGAGAAGTATATGCCGCAGTCTCGTAGGGAGGAGTTGCGTCCTCAGTTTGAGTGGTTAATTTAGGGGGACATGACTGTGACCCAGTATGAGTTTAGGTTTACGCAGTTAGCTCGGCATGCTACTTGGATGATCCCGACAGATCGGGAGAGGATTAGGAGGTTCGTGGATAGCCTCAACTATCCAATCCGCATTTTGATGACTAGAGAGAGAGTTGTAGTCGCTTCGTTTGAGGAGGTAGTTGACATGGATCGATAGATTGAGACAGATCGCCGTCGGGAGTGTGAGGAGAGGGAGGCTAAAAGGCCTCGAGGTTCAGTTAGTTTCAGTGGTGCTCCGTCTAGGGGCCAGTTCCAGCATGGCAGAGGTCGTTCCTTCAAGCCTCCTCAGTCAGGTCGCCTAGAGTACAGTGGGGCTTCTTTAGGCCGTGGTCATCAGGGAGTTAAGCAGGGCCAGTATTCACTTAGTTCCCTTCCAGCTCAGAGCTCTACTCCTACTTCTTCAGCCCAGGGTTCTTCAGCAGCGAGGGGTTCTCTTCAGTCCCCTTCTCCGGCACCGGGTAGTTTCTATGAGTGCGGTGAGTTTGGCCACATGAGGAGACAGTGTCCTCGGCTTCGTGGTGGTCGGTCTTAGTAGAGGGATCGGCCTTCCTCTTCTACTCTATCTACTTCAGCACCATCCCAGTCGGGCAGGGGTGGGGGCCAGACAGCTAGGGGCTGCCCTAGGGGTGGAGATCGATCTAGTGGTGGCTAGGCTCGGTTCTATGCTATCCCAGATAGGAGGGACGCCATTTGCATCAGATGTTGTTATCACAAGTATTATCTTGGTCTGCCACAGGGATGCTTCTATTTTATTTGATCCCAAGTCTACATACTCTTATGTGTCTTCATATTTTGCCCATCATCTGGGTATGACCCGTGGTTGTCTTGCCTTTCCTGTGCATGTATCTACCCCGGTGGGTGATATTATTATTGTGGATCATGTATATCGATCTTTTCTGGTGACTATTGGGGGTCTGGAGACCCGATTTGACTTGTTGTTGTTGGGCATGGTAGATTTTGATGTGATTCTGGGTATGGATTGGCTATCTCCGTACCATGATATTCTGGACTTTCACGCTAAGACAATTACGTTGGCTATTCCGGGCGTTCCGAGGATTGAGTGGCGAGGTTCTACCGATTATGTTCCCAGCAGGGTGATCTCTTTCCTAAAGGCCCAGCGAATGGTTAGGAAAGGTTGTTTATCGTACTTGGCTTTTATGAGAGATGTTGGAGCTGAGACTCCTAGTCTTGATTCTGTGCCCGTTGTGAGGGATTTTCCATATGTGTTTCCAGCAGACCTGTCGGGCATGCCACCGGACAGGGATATTGATTTCGGTATTGATCTGGTGCCGGCACTCAGCCCATCTCTATTCCTCCCTATCGTATGGCACCAGCTGAGTTAAAGGAATTGAAGGAGAAGCTTCAGGAACTCCTAGATAAGGTGTTCATTCGTTCGAGTGTGTCACTGTGGGGTGCACCGGTCTTATTTGTGAAGAAGAAAGATGGCACAATGAGAATGTGCATTGACTACAGGCAGTTGAACAAGGTGACAGTGAAGAACAAGTATCCACTACCGCGTATTGATGATTTGTTTGATCAGCTCCAGGGAGCAAGGGTATTCTCTAAGATTGATCTCCGTTCAGGCTATCACCAGCTGAAGATTAGAGATTCTGATATTATAAAGACAGCTTTCAGGATGAGATATGTGCATTATGAGTTTTTAGTTATGTCTTTTGGGCTGACTAATGCCCCAGCCGCGTTCATGCATTTGATGAATAGTGTGTTTCGGCCGTATCTGGATTTATTTGTTATCGTTTTTATTGATGATATATTGGTGTACTCGCGTAGCCAGGAGAAGCATACTCAACATTTGAGAGTGGTATTATAGAGATTGAGGGAGGAGAAGTTTTATGCAAAGTTCTCCAAGTATGAGTTCTGGCTTGGGTATGTGGCTTTTTTGGGACACGTGGTGTCTAGCGATGGTATTCAAGTTGATCCAAAGAAGATAGAGGCGGTGCAGAGTTGGCCTAGACCGTCCTCAGCCACGGAGATTCGGAGTTTCCTAGGTTTGGCAGGTTATTATCGTCGGTTTTCCAGGGTTTTTCATCTATTGCTTCATCCTTGACCAAGTTGACGCAGAAGGGTGCACCATTTGTATGGTCAGACGAGTGCAGGGAGAGCTTTCAGAAGCTCAAGACAGCTTTAACCACAGCTCCAGTGTTAGTGTTGCCATCAGCTTCAGGTTCTTACACCGTGTATTATGATGCTTTGAGCGTTGGGATCGGATGTGTGTTAATGCAGGAGGGTAGAGTTATTGCATATGCTTCTCGTCAGTTGAAACCTCATGAGAAGAACTACCCCGTTCATGATTTGGAGTTGGCTGCTATAGTTCATGCTTTGAAGATTTGGAGGCACTGCCTATATGGCGTATCTTGTGAGGTATATACTGATCATCACAACCTTCAGCATTTGTTCAAACAGAAGGATCTTAATTTGAGGCAACGGAGGTGACTTGAGTTGCTCAAGGATTATGACATTACCATTTTGTATCATCCGGGGAAGGCCAATGTGGTGGCCGATGCTTTGAGTCGAAAGACGGTGAGCATGGGTAGTTTGGCGTACATTCCAGTTGGGGAGAGGCCCTTTGCAATTGATGTCCAGGCCTTGGCCAATCGGATGGTGAGGCTAGATATTTCAGAGCCTAGTCGTGTGTTAGCTTGTGTGGTATCTCAGTCTTCCTTGTATGACCACATTAGAGAGAGCCAGTATGATGATCCACATTTGCTTGTCCTTAAGGACAGGGTTCAGCATGATGATGCCAGGGATGTAACTATTGATAGTGATGGCGTGTTGAGGATGCATGGCCGGATTTGCGTACCTAGTGTGGATGGGCTTCGGGAGTTGATATTGGAGGAGGCCCACAGCTCGCGGTATTCTATTCATCCAGGTGCCGCGAAGATGTATCAGGATTTGAGACAGCATTACTGGTGGAGGAGAATGAAGAAGGATATTTTGAGTTATGTAGCTTGGTGCCTCAACTGTCAGCAGTTCAAGTATGAGCATCAGAGGTCCGGTGGTGTACTTCAGCGCATGGATATTCCCGAGTGGAAGTGGGAGAGGATTACTATGGACTTTGTGAGTGGTCTCCCTCGGACAACGAGGAAATTTGATTCGATCTGGGTGATTGTGAATCGGCTGACCAAGTCCGCACACTTCATTCCGGTGCGTACCACCTATTCTTCAGAGCGGTTAGCAGAGATTTTTATCCGGGAGATTGTACAGTTGCATGGGATCCCAGTTTCCATTATATCAAATAGGGGTACTCAGTTTACTTCTCAGTTCTGGAGGATTTTTCAGCGAGAGTTGGGCACACAGATAGAGTTGAGCACAACGTTTCATCCACAGACGGATGAGCAGTCCGAGCATACCATTCAGATATTAGAGGACATGTTGCGTGCCTGTGTTATTGATTTTGGAGCTTCTTGGGCGAGTTCTTACCACTTGCAGAGTTTGCCTACAACAACAGCTACCAGTCCAGCATTCAGATGGCACCGTATGAGGCCTTATATGGGAGACGGTGTAGATCTCCGGTTGGTTGGTTTGAGCCCGGCGAGGCTAGGCTATTAGGGACAGAGTTGGTCCAGGATGCCTTAGATAAGGTGAAGGTGATCCAGGAGAGACATCGCAGCTCAGTCGCGTTAGAAGAGTTATACGGACCGGAAGGTTCGAGATGTATCGTATATGGTGGAAAGAAAGGGAAGTTGAGTCCGCGGTTCATTGGCCCTTTTGAGATACTCAGGAGGATTGGGGAGGTGGCCTATATGCTTGCTTTTCCACCTAGATTATCGGGAGTTCATCCAGTATTTCATGTATCTATGATCCGGAAGTATGTTGGGGACCCGTCTCATATGTTGGACTTCAGTACAGTTCAGTTGGATGATGATTTGACCTATGATGTGGAGCTAGTGGCTATTTTGGTTTGTCAGGTTCGGAGATTGAGATCAAAGGATATAGCTTCTATGAAGGTGCAATGGAGAGGTCGGCCCGTGGAGGAGGCTACTTGGGCGACCGAGCGGGAGATGCGGAGCAGATATCCTCACTTGTTTGAGACTCCAGGTATGTTTCTTGACCTGTTCGAGGACGAGCGTTTTTTTTAGTTGGGGAGGATGTGACGACCCGGCCCGTCGTCACGTGAGTTACCATCCCGTTTCCCTCATATTATGTTGATCTATGTTTCAATATCAGTATTTGAGTTGATCGGGTAGAATTGGATTGGTTTTAGTTGGAAATGAGGCACTTAGCCTCTTAGAGGGGAGCTTGTTTTGGAAAAGTCAACTGAAAGTTGACTATATAGTTAGAGGGCTCAGATGTGAATTCCGGTGATTCAGCTAGCTTCGGGGGATGATTTGTGACTTAGGAGTGCGATCATAATTGAATTTGGGGGTCCGGTGTAGAATTAGGCTTGAATTGGCAAAGTTTGAATTTTGGCGAATTCCGGTTGATAGGTGAGATTTTGATCCGGGGATCGGAATGGAATTCCGAGAGTTGCTGTAGCTTTGTTAGGTGATTTTTTTTATGTGTGCAAAATTTCAGGTCATTCGGACATCGTTTGGTCGGGTTTTTGATCGAATGCGAGTTTCGGAAGTTTGGGTTGAACTTAGACTTTAATTTGAGGAAATTTGATAATTTTGATGTTAACTATAGTGTTTTGATGGTTCGAGCAAGTTTGAGTAAGGTATTGGGGCACATGTGTACTTTTGGTTGAGGTCCCGGGGGCCTCGGGGTGATTTCGAGTGGTTAAATGAGAGTTTTTGAAGTGTGTTGCATGTCAGATTTTGCTGTCATCTGGTATTTCCACTTCTGCAGAAATGGACCGCAGAAGCGGGTAAGTGATCGCAGAAGCGGTCGTTGGCTGGCTAGGGAGATTCCGTAGAAGCGGACTAAGTTTCGCATAAGCGGTCACCGCAAAAGCGGTTATGGACCGCAGAAGCGGTCCTGGGCGACTTAAGGAAAACCGCAGATGCGGTGGGAAGGCCGCAAAAGCGGTAAAATTAGCTCAGAAGCGAAAATGACTGGGCAGAACCATTTAATTTAACCTTCGCGAATTTTAGAAATAACTCAACATTTTTATTTCGGACTAAGGAGATTTTGGACGATTTTGAAGAGAGTTTCGAAGGCTTTCATCAGGTATAGATTCTTGGACTTAGAATACGTTATTATGGTGTAAAAATCATGGATTAACACTGAAAATCCAAGGAATTTAAGGTTAAAAATGGAAGTTAGGGCTTGAAACTTAAGAAGGCTTAAACTAGGGATTTGAGGGGTCAAATGGGCTCCGATTTTGATGAATTTTATATGTATAGACTCGTGGCGAGACGAGGAATCCGGTGATGGGAATTTCGTAATTTTTCGAGAAGTGGGCCCGGATCTCGGGTTTTGCCAACTTCGTGATTTTTGGTGTTTTTCGAATTCTTTTGATTGGGTTATGTTTCTTTAGCCTATTGTAATGTGTTCGTTGTGGTTTTGGCCAGATTCGACGCGCGAGGAGGTCGATTCGAGAGGAAAAGGCTTGGCGGACTAGTCTTGTAGCCGGTTTGAGGTGAGTAATAGATGTAGATGATGACCCGAGGGTTTGAAACCCCGGTATATCACATTGTGACGCTATATTGAGGCGAGACACTTACTCTACGATGAGTGCGGGGTCGTTTGTGATCGGGGACTATGGCTTAGTCCGTCCGAGTGATGTTCATATTGTGTTATTGACTAGAAATTGATTGGTAAACATCCTACTTGGATTGCTATGAGCATATTTGGGCTGTGTGCCCATTATGTGGATCCCTTAGGGATTATTATCACTGTTTCCATGATGCTTAACATGCTTTCATGATATCAGTCATGAGTTAAACACTGTCTCGAAATGATTAATAAATTTCTAAGATTTTAAACACTTAATCTATAATTCCTAATAATTGGAACTGAAAATGATAAACTTGACTGTGCATGTGTGGCTTACATGCATATATCTAGACCGAGTGTGGATCGGGCTGCACGCCGCAGCGAATGCTACGATGATATTGCGCTTGGGTTGTAGGAGCCCCTCCGGAGTTCGAACCCCCACAGTGAGCGCGGGTACCCAAATGGATCGGGATGCGCGTCGCAGCGGTCATGTGCATTGCATTGCATTCATGCATCGATATCCATATGTTTTACCTGTCACTGCTTGTTGTTGTTACACCGTTAAATGTGTTGAATTATTATTTATAGCTTTGCATTGTAATATCTTGTCTATTACCATAGAGTTGGAAGTACTCACTTACTCTCTGCACCATGTGTGCAGATTCAGGTGTTCCGGGAGCTTAGTCGAGCTGTTTGCTGCTTCCGAGAGTGTCCAGAAGTTGTCGAGGTAGCTGTCTCACGTCCGCAGGACCCGACTCCTCCCATTATCCCTTTTATCTTTCCGCATTTTAGAACTCTGTATTACTTGAGAATTTGCCATTTTGTTATCTTAGAGGCTCTAGACTCATGACCTTAGGTCTTTGGGGGATGTTGGTTATGTCAGTGTTTCATATTGTCTCTATCTAAATTATTTGGTTAATAGACTTGTTAAACTATTAATTTAATGTTATAAATTGGTAATGAGATATGTGATTGGGTTGTGAGTATTAATTGGTCGGGTTTGCTTAGCAATTGTATTGGCGCCATCATGACCGGGATTGGAGTCGTGACAAATACAATACCATATAATACATTATAAAACAAAGGGTTACAATGATCCAAACAAGGGTTAACAAACTCATCTCTTCTTCTATTTCAATTTCGACTCCATTTCAGTAACTAATCATTTATTCAAATAAGGCCAGCAAAAATACATTTGATTGATTATGGCAGACAAGCCTAGCAGAGCACTGGTGTTATACGGTGATGGGTTGGCCCGATTTCTCAACCCGACACATACCCACCTCCATTCTTTTGCTTCTCGAGCTTGCTGTGGCTTCTTGTCTCTTCCTCACTCTCCTCCTTCAGGTCTTTTATGCTTCTTTTTTTCTTTATCTCAAAATCATTACTTTTTGATAATTTTGATCTGGGTTTTTGCTATTTGTGTAGAGATTACGTGATTTTGAACTATTTTCATATGCAAGAATTTGTTCTTTTTTTAAATACTGCGTGCACCGTGCACGGTGCATCCATGTTATGCTCACATTATGTCCAATTTTTATCAAGAGTCTTATTTTAGTTTGGTTATAGACAAGAGGTTCTGAATTTTTACCTTTTAAAAGAAAAATCCCAAAATCATTTCTTTTTTGATGATTTCAACTGGGTTTATGCTGTTTTTTGTCTATAATCTTGCAGCTTGTAGAAATTGCATGCTTTTGAACAGTAATCTGTATCCTAATACAATTTTTTTTTTGATAATGAATATTATGTGTTTCGAGTTAGCTAGTCAATTAATCTCATTCTAGTGGTTTGGTTGGTAATGTAGCATAGAATATATATAGGCAATGCCAACTATGTTGTTGGATTTTAGTTTTTGGTGTTAACATGTACGAAGGGGAGCCTTGGAGCAACGGTATGATTGTTTCCCTTATGACCTATAGGTCACCTGGCTGCCCTTTTGGTGTTATCATGTACATTAGGTGCTGGTGTTTGTGTGGAGTTTTTAAAAAAAAAAATCTTGTTAGAGAAATTTAGAGGACTATAGATTAGAACGCATAATTAAAAGTTGAATTACTTAGTATTTGAATGAAATGCAGAAGATTCGTCTAATCGACCCCTGTTAGCTTGGATTGAGGTGTAATTGATTGAATGATAGATAACAAAGACTCATGTAAGCAGTGTTATCGCTATCAACTTGCCTAGTTTTTCATTTCTCTATACTCTTCTTTCCTGAATATGTTAAATAGTGTTGATAGGGATCCTTAAACAGATAGCCGGGATTCACTGCTTTCTTTTCCTAGCGGGTATATAAAGATTATACACTGATTAAATACAGTTATACACATATCATACGTATATTATACATACGCAGGCTACTTTTAGTTTAAGTGATTGGGTGAGCGGGTATTTGAATTTTGGGCTAATTCTTGTTGTTGGATAATGTATTGGATGCATTGTGACCAATTAAACTTAAAGAGTCTCCGCCCAAAAATCAACTCTATAGCCTGTGCCTATTATTTTTCTTGCTATGCTATGCCAAAGGGCTAAGGGTGGTTAGTGTTAGGGGGGTGGATGAGTATCTTTTTTCATAAGAAAACATCGCGATGCTTCTAAATTAAAGAAAGTAATTTCCACGGACAGTACAAAGATCGTAGTTGCTTTACGCTTGGTGCTAAGAATCAAATTACTTCTTTTTGTACTTGTCATCTGTCATTTTTTGGTATTTACTTGGGCATTAGATTGCAGAAACTGATGATGCAAGAATAGTCAGAGAATTTGCTGAGCTAGTGGATGCAAGTGAAACTTATCTTAACCTGGTGAGATGCAATTACTCTGCTTATAGCAATTAATAAAAATGTATGAGATTTCTTAGCTTAATGAACACACATTGTGCTAAAGATCTCTTCTTCTTTTTTTCTCTTCTTAAGAATGGGGTAGAAATTTCTGAAACGCAAACACAGGAGAAGTATGTAGCGGCTACCATATCAGAGAGGTAGGCAACTTTTCTTTACATGGTGGAGTTTCGTTGATTTAAATTATTAACATTGTTAAAAATACCTTCTTGAACAAAATGTCGTTTCAGGTTTATGGGGATGAAAGCTGCTGTCATCAGTGATGATCTCAGATTGAAGGGTTTCTGTGATAAGCTAGGCTTCACCGTCTTAGAGTTGAATGAGGTAATTGGTAGCATTATTGACCAGGTCGAGTCCTCCGTCTTAGCTTCCAAATTGTTAGAGTTGCTGGGTTTCCAACAAGGGAAGACCTTAGAGTCGAGCCAATTTGATTTGGTTATCCTTCACGTTGGAGCTGGTCAAAGGACAAATGGCCTCAAAGACTTGGATCATGTCAATCGCTTGGTCGGCGACTTAATGCAAATGGCACATCCTGGAACGGAAGTAGGTTCTAGGTTGCACATGTCAGTTGTATTGAGCTATGGTGTTGTTCGCGAGGATGATGATTCCATGTATTCTATTGCTGACACTAGACCAGAGAATAACTCTAAACTTTCTCGTATTTTCCCTCGTCAAAGTTATACAATTAAAGAAGGAAAACCACGACCGAATGTTAGGTAAGTGCAATTTTGTCGCGTTCATTCTATATCATCCACGCATTAGTGGTGTCTGACGTATTTTTT
>MU664539.1:23377-36641 GCA_026770625.1 Nicotiana glauca
TTGATGTGTACTAACTCATATATATATATATATATATATATATATATATATATATATATATTTATAAGTTAGTAATATATATATTTGTAGACCCTGGTTTTGGAGGTGGAGAGGAGGCGTCACGAGGAGAAGAGAGAGACCATTTTTGATAAAATGGTGAAGAAGTATAAGAGGTGCCGCTCCAAGCATCAGGCTGCGATGGACCTTTTCCAGTAGGATCCAAAATTTCGGGTGTTCCGGGAAGGCCTTGAACAGAAGAAGGCGCAATTGAAGCGTAGGGTGGCGGAGCTGGAGAAGACAGATGAGGAGTTGGTGAAGGTCGTGGCTCGTAATAGTGAGTTGGAATCACTCTGCAAATTGAGGGAAGAGGATTTGGAGCTCAGTCGTGGGGTGGAGGCATAGGTTGCCGATCTGCACCGTAGGGTGGCAGCTTTGACAGCCGAACTCGGAGCCAAGGTGGCTGAGGTCAATGTTCTCAAGTGTACTGCCCCACCTAGGCCTGGGGACGTGGCCCGACCTTCTTCTTCCCAACTCTTGTCCGATGAGGATGCGCGTCGTGATGCGCACGAGATGTGGGTATATGCGGAGGCCAGATTGGACGTATACAAAAAACTTTTCATTCCGGGACGTGCCTCTAAGGAGGAAGTTCAGGAGCAGTGGCGCGAGGCTCGTGCCACTCGGACAGCTTGCGAGTACAGCTCCGACTCCCCTGATCGAGAGGGCTACGCTTCGGAGGATGTTAACCGGCTTGACTTCGACCCATGGTTCAATGAAGCTTATCGCCTTGCCGGCGATGGTCGAGAAGGTGAGTAGACGGTTGGTGATGGAAAAAATGGCGAGGGTCCTTAAGATTTGCATATGTTTTGCTTTTTTGTGGAATGTAATGGGGGCCCTTCGCGGGACTAAATGTATATAATTTTTGTCATAGTGAAAGAATCATAATTTTGTTGTTATTCTTTTTGTGTTGTTCTTTGTTTAAACGTTGTTTGTCATAGTCAAGCTTGGCCAGCGATTCGATGGCGATGGCCTTAGCCGACAGGATGTAACTTCAACTATCGTTGAAGTGTTATCCGTCGTCGTCGAGCGGGGTCAACGTTTATTGGAGATGACCTTTGGCCCATAGAATTTAACTTCAACTGTCGTTGAAGTATTATCCGTCGTCGTCGAGCGGGGTCGATGTTTATTGGCGATGGCCTTTGGATAATAGGATGTAACTTCAACTGTTATTGAAGTGTTATCCGTCGTCGTCGTGCGGGGTTGACGTTTATTGGCGATGGCCTTTGGCCAATAGGATGTAACTTCAACTGTCGTTGAAGTGTTAGACGTCGTCGTCGAGCGGGGTCGGCATTTATTGGCGATGGCCTTTGGCCAATAGGATGTAACTTCAACTGTCATTGAAGTGTTATCCGTCGTCGTCGAGCGGGGTTGACGTTTACTGGCGATGGCCTTTGGCCAATAGGATGTAACTTCAACTGTCGTTGAAGTGTTATCCGTTGTCGTCGAGTTGGGTTGACGTTTATTGGCGATGGCCTTTGGCCCATAGGATGTAACTTCAACTTTTGTTGGAGTGTTATCCATCGTCGTCGAGCGGGGTCGACGTTTACTGGCGATGGCCTTTGGCCAATAGGATGTAACTTCAATTGTTGTTGGAGTTTTATCCGTCGTCGTCGAGCGGGGTCAACGTTTACTGGCGATGGCCTTTGGCCAATAGGATGTAACTTCAACTGTCGTTGAAGTGTTATCCGTCGTCGTCGAGCAGGGTCGACGTTTATTGGTAATGGCCTTTGGCCTATAGGATGTAACTTCAACTGTTGTTGGAGTGTTATCCGTCGTCGTCGAGCGGGGTCAACGTTTATTGGCGATGTCCTTTGACCCATAGGATGTAACTTCAACTGTTGTTAGAGTGTTATCCGTCGTCGTCGAGCGGGGTCGGCACTTATTGGCGATGGCCTTTGGCCATTTTCACAATGGAGGTGGTGGCCTTAGCCGCTTACATGATGGAGATGGTGGCCTTAGCCACTTACATAATTGAGATGGTGGCCTTAGCCGCTTACATAATGGAGGTGGTGGCCTTAGCCCCTTACATAATGGATATGGTGGCCTTAGCCGCTTATATAATGGAGATGCAACTAGGCTAGTCCCTTTATTATATCGACCTAAAGAGCATGTCGAGTGGCCGATATGATAAACCTACCTCCAGACACCCCTAGGTGTCCCCTTCGCCGCCTCGTTAAAAACCTCCCCGAGAAAACCCGATTGGGACAAAACTCAGGTATGGGAGAAAGAGTACGACTCGGGAGACGCCCTTCAAAAATGGAAGTACTTGAGGTGGGCGACGTTCCAGTTGTTGTGGAGTGTTTTTCCTTCCATTGTTTCCAACTGGAATGCTCATTTGCTTGCATCTGCTGTGATTTTATATGGCCCGCTCCAATTGGTGCCTAGTTTCCCTTCGCTCGGGTCTTTTGACGCCAAAGTTTTGGCATCTAGGACGTAGTCGCCCACTTTGAGTGGTCGTATTTTGGCTTTTTTGTTGTAATACCTTTCGACCTATTTCTTTTGAGCCGTCATTCTTATGTGGGCCATATCCCTTCGTTCTTCGGCCTCGTCGAGGTCTTGAAGCCTATTCATTTCGTTGTCTGCTCCGCTGGTATGTGAATACCTCAGGCTCGATTCTCCGATTTTGACGAGTATGACCGCGTCGGTTCCGTAGACCAGTAAGTACGGTGTTTCTCCCGTGCTGGATTTGGGCGTGGTTCGATATGCCCACATTACTTCTGGTAGTAGTTCGGGCCAGAGCCCTTTGGCTTCTTCGAGTTTCTTCTTCAGTATGTTCAGTATTATTTTGTTGGAGGATTCTGCTTGGCCATTGGCGGCGGGGTGATATGGCGTGGAGAGTATTCGTTTGATGTGCCATTTATCGAAGAAATCTGTTGTCTTTTTGTCGATGAATCAGGGGGCCGTTGTCGTAGCTGATTTCCTTAGGGATGCCGAAACGACATATGATGTTTTTCCATATGAAGGCGATGACTTCCTGTTCGCGTATTTGGGCGTATGCACCTGCTTCCGCCCACTTGGAGAAATAGTCAGTTAAAACTAACAGAAACCGTACCTTTCCTCGTCCTGCTAGTAGGGGACCGATTATGTCCATTCCCCATTTGATGAAGGGCCAAGGTGATGTTACTGAGTGGAGGGGCTTTCCCGGTTGATGTATCATGGGGGCGTATTTTTGGCACTGTTCACACCTGCGAACATACTCTGCTGCCTCCTTTTTCATAGTGGGTCAGTAGTATCCAGCTCGGATGATGCAACGGACGAGAGCACGATTACCGGTATGTGCGCCACATTGACCCTCGTGCACCTCTTCGAGTACTTGCCTTGTTTGGTGCTGCCCCAGGCACTTAGCGAGGGGTCCGCCAAACGTTCTTTTGTAGAGATCGTGATTTATTAGGCTGTATCAGGCGGCTTGTACACGAAGCTTTTTGGCTTCTTTTTTGTCGAGTGGGAGTGTCCCGTCCTGCAGATAGGAGATAAACTGGTTGCGCCAGTCCCAAGTTAGATTTAAAGAGAGTACCTCAGTGTGATCTATGGCTGAATGGAGGATGGTGACTATATTTCCCATGTGATGTTTTTGGTGGCTACGGCCAATTTCGCTAGGCCATCTACTTCGACATTCTGCTCCCTAGGGATTTGTTCCAGGCAGCACTCGTCGAACTCGGGCATCAACTTGTGGATTTCTGATTGATATTTTTGTAGTCTCTTCTCCTTGATCTGGTAAGTCCCAGTGACCTGGTTCACCATGAGTTGGGAATCGCAATGGAGGATGAGTCGTCGAGCTCCGTATTTGATGGCTAACTTCATACCTGCAATCACAGCCTTATACTCGGCCTCATTGTTAGTCATCTCGGGGCATCATATGGACTGACGAATTATCTCGCCTGTGGGGACTTCGAGAACGAGTCACAGCCCCGATCCCGAGGCGTTGGCAGCGCTATCAGTGTAGAGGGTCCAGAGGTCAGTACTAGGGGAGGCACGAACGGCCTCTAGTTCCGATTCTGGCAGAATCTCTATGCTGAAGTCGGCAACAAAATCTGCAAGTACCTGCGACTTGATGGCATTTCTTGGATGATAGGCTATGTCATGCTCGCTGAGCTCTATGGCCCATCTGGCGGGCCTACCCGACAACTCAGGCTTATGCAGGATGCTTCTCAGGGGGAATGTTGTTATTACTTTTATGGGGTGACACTGAAAGTAGGGTCTAAGCTTTCGTGAAGCTACGACCAGTTCCAGGGCCAACTTCTCGAGGTGTGGATACCGTATTTCGGCGTCCACTAGGGTTTTGCTGATATAGTAAATAGGAGACTGCGTACCTTTGTTTTCGCGTACCAGGACTGCGCTGACAACGACTTCGAACATTGCTAGATATACTAGCAAGGGTTCGCCTGGACTAGCAACGGTGGCGAGGAGAAGTATGCTTTTAATTTTTTTAAGGCCTCGACACATTCCTTGTTCCACTGTAGTCCGTGATCTTTTCTCAATACGTTAAAAAATTTATGGCACCTGTCGGAGGATCGCGAGATGAACCTGGATAAGGCTGCTATTCGACTTGTCAGCTTTTGCACCTGTTTTTTTGCTGTTCAAGGTCTCAGGTATTGCGTCTATTGCCTTGATCTGGTCCTTGTTGACCTCGATACCTCGTTATGATACGAGGAAGCCCAAGAACTTTCCTGAGGCTACGCCGAAGGCGCACTTTTCCGGGTTTAATTTCATCCCGTACCGTCTTAGTATCTCGAAGGCTTCTCTCAGATGATCGATGTGGTCTTCTTTGTTTGCCGACTTCACCAGCATGTCATCGATATAGACCTCCATGGTCTTGCCAAGCTGTTCCTTGAACATTCTGGTAACCAGTCTCTGATACGTCGCCTCTGAATTTTTGAGTCCGAAATACGTCCCTTGGTGGGTGATAAAAGTTGTCTTTTCTTGGTCCTCCTTGGCCATCATGATTTGGTTGTAGCCGGAGTAGGCATATAAGAAGCTTAGCAGTTCATGTCCTGCTGTGGCGTCGATCAACTGGTCGATGTGAGGTAACGAAAACGAGTCTTTCGGGCATGCTTTGTTAAGGTCGGTGAAATCTACGCACATTCTCCATTTCCCATTTTTCTTTTTGACCATGATAACATTGGCGACCCATTGGGGGTATTTTGATTCTCTTATGGACCCATTAGCTAGCAGCTTATATACCTCTTCGTTGACTGCCTCGTTGATTGCAGCGTTGAACTTCCTCCTAATTTGCTGCACTGGCGGATATAATGGGTCGACGTTCAGCTTGTGGGTGGCAATGTCTTTCTGTATTCCCAGCATATCTGAATGAGAAAAAGAAAATAAATCCGCGTGGTTAGTTAGAAATTCATGGTACTTACTTAGGTCGCAGAGGTTGTGTCTGATGTAGGCTTTCTTTGTGTGGTCGGTGTTGTCCATTTTTACTGGGTCGAGATCCTCGACCATTGCTTTGCAGGCTTCTACGATGTCCGGATCTTTGATGGCTTCCGTTGTCGGGTCGACCTTAGTCCTTGACACGGCTGATTGCTATGCCTCCGCACTTGCTCCTTTCAACTGTTTGGTGTGGGCGCAATCTTGACGATTCGGTAGCATTCTTGCGCGGTGCGCGGCTCGCCCCGAATGCTAAATACTCCCCAAGGGGGTAGGGAACTTGATCACTTGGTAGAAGCTTGAGGGGACTGCTCGCATGGCGTGTATCCAGGGGCGTCCTATGATGGCGTTGTAGGCCGTCTCTTGGTTCATGAAGTGGAAAGTGGTTTCCATTGTAACTCCTCCTGCTATAATCGGCAATGATACCTCCCCGGAGGTCCGTTCCACTGCATTGTTAAAACATGTCAGTGTTATGCAACGCGGTATTATCCTATGTTCGAGTCACATTTGCACAAGGACTCTTGGATGGATAATACAGGCGCCGCTTCCGTCATCAATCATGATTCTCTTAACATCAGTGTCGACAATACGTAAAGTTATGACTAAAGCATCATAATGAGGAAAAGACAAACCGTCGGCATCAGACTTATCGAATGTGATACTTTTTTCAAAGTCGTCATACTGTTCGTGGGCGATTGTTCGTTTCATTTTGTGCGAGGTGGTGAACTTTACGTGGTTGACTGCTGAATCGTCGCCTCCTCCGACGATCATGTTGATGGTGCGTGCTGGCGAAGGTGGCTTTGGCGGCCCTTGGGGTTATTCCCGCCCTCGTGTGAAGTTGGTATTTCCCTTATCGCTAAGTAGCTCCCTCATGTATCCTTGGTTTATCATTCTGACTACCTCTTGTCGTAGACCTATGCAATCTTCAGTTTTGTGTCCTCTTTCTTGGTGGAACTCGCACAGGACGTTCGACCTCCTCGTGGCGGGATCTGATTTCATTTTCTGCGGCAATTGTACCTTGGTGCCCAACCTTTTTAGTGCGTACACTATTTCTGAGGGAGGCACGCAAAAGTTATAGGCAGATAATAAAGGGGGCATACCTTTCTCATTACGGAGTGGGGCGATATGTCGTTGCAGTGCTTTGGTGTGTCTTGGCGGTGGCGGATGAGAGGATCTGATGTAAGGTTGATGCCTTTCTTTGTTGAAGCGCGGGGGCTGTTCCTATCGCCCGTCGCTGTGTCAATCCCTCCTTGCTTCTGACTGTATCGTCGTTAGCCGCTGGGTCAGTCCGTTGAGGTCATCCTCATATGCTCGTACCTCGGCACAGTAGGCGTTGTGGATCTCCTCCCATGTGGTGGGGGGATACTTCATGAGTCGGCTCAGTAGCTTTTTGGTCGCCCTTGAACCATCTCTGCTCAACCCGTTTTGGAAAGTTGCGACTGTCATGCCTTCCGATACATTTGGTAGGCTCATCCTTACTCTGTTGAATCTGGCCAGGAAGTCCTTGAATCCCTCTCCTGCGGTTTGTCTGACGACGAAGATATCGTTGACCCTGGCCTCTGCTTTCTTTGCTCCTGCGTGGGTGGTGGCAAACTTATCCGCCATTTCTTCGAATGTCGATATTGTTCTAGCTGGCAGCTATGAGTACCATGTTAACGCCCCCCCTGTCAACGTTTCTCCAAACTTTTTTAGCAATACAGATGGTACTTGTTCTTTTGACAGATCGTTACCCTTCATAGTGGTTACATAGTGGATCAGGTGGTCTTCGGGGTCCGTCGTCCCATCATATATCCTTAAGTAAGGTGGCATCTTGAAGGTTTTCGGGATCGGGTGAGGGGAAGCCTCTTCGCTATACGGTTGTTCGACGAATCTTCCCACGTCGCATTTTGGTAGTAACTTAGGAGCGCCGGGAATTTTGTCTACCCTTTCCTGATGCTCTTTCATTTGATCCCGAATTGCCTTGTTCTCATTCTCCATTTCATCCATATTTTTAAGGATGGCGCTGGTCTGGACATCGGTGTGGGTGTTGTTTGTTTGTATAGTATCGGGTTCACTGGTGGTGGTAATGTCTATCGTTGATGGTTTCTTAATGTTGCTTTGGGGTGAATTTTCGAGCAAGTTGCCTAGGGTGTTCATCATCCACTCCTCCAGTAGTTTCTTGGCCACCGGGGGTGGTGTTTCTTTGACTACAGATGTAGAGGCTCCCTTTCCGTACAAGATTGTCAGGTCTTCAGATGAAGAGGGTGAGATCTCTCCATCCTGTGCACTACTAGGTGTTGTACTCAAGATGTTCTCTCTACCGGCCTCGTTGATAGGGCCTATGAGGTTGGCTGTGACGCCTGCTATTGATTTCATTCTTGCGTCACTTTCTGCCATTTTTCGATTTTTGTAGGATGTGAAGGATGGTGGTTCATTGCTTTTTTTCGATATTCTAGGTGAAAACTATGATTTCGATTGCCGAAATCCCCACAGAAGGCGCCAAATTATTTGACTCGAAAGATAACAATTACTTTGCAAGTGAATACAATCAAAATAAATCAAAGGTAAATCGTAATCGAAGATAATGAGACCTAGAAATATATATTATGTTCGTTGTTGCTTTCAATAGATTGGATATTAAAGAGAGGAAAAGAAAGAGAGAGAGAAAGCTTGTTCCAGAAAAGATCATATGTCTTTACAACATTGGGATCCTCCTTTATATAATAGGTGAACCCCCTCAAAATAATAAAATAATACAGGTATAGGTCACGCACTTTCGAGGAGACGATGAGACCTAGAGATACATTTCACCCCGACATTCTTAGGTCGTACCCTCATTTCGGCTATTACTTAGTCGTGGGTCGTTACTACCGTAGTGGGCAGAATTTGCCCCATACACTACCTGAGTCTTGGTAGCCAGAGTTATGTGATACTTGTATTAAGAGGCACATAGCAGAATCAAAGCTATAAAAATTTCACTTTGTTTTGGGATCAGACAATGTCACTGTCCAAGAGATCTAAAGTAATGTTGTCAGAGATAAAAATCATACTATAAAGTTCCAATTAAATAAAGACTTCCAATTACGTGATCAGTCATTCCCCTGGAAATTTGAGATTCGGGTAAGCTGTATTTTCTGAGAATTAAAAAAAAAAGTCAGTCTGGTGCACTAGTTCAAGTCGTGGAATCAAAGACTTTACTAATACGAAAATAGTTTTGTGGCTTTACTGATTCAACTAATAAAGTTCAACGATCGCGTAAGGGGGAATATCTGGAAATCATCTCTTTAGTGACTTTACTTTAGCTTTGACATGCAGAGGCGGATCCAGAATTTAAATCATATGGGTTCAACTTTTTAGGTTTTTAGCATTTAACGCATTATATTTTTAAAGTTATGGGTTAATATCCATTATTTTTGCAATTTTAATAAATTTTTATATCGCGTTAAAATTTATGGGCTCAGTTAAACTAGTTAGTTGTTCACTACATTCGCCTCGTTGACACAGGTGCAATTAAGGGTAAAGTATCAAATATTAAAGGTCCCTCCATGCTAAAATACGTTGAGTAAAAGTTATTTTTCTCAACTATGCGAGATAGCACATATCTAGTGAAATAGTTAAGATGTGCCCTAGCTATTCCGGATACCACATTTAAAACAAATATACTCTTAAGATCATTGGAAAGATTTGAGGCTACCATTACAACCTTAGAAAATACTAAGGACTTGTCCAAAATTATACTAGTAGAGCTCTTGAGTGCTTTTCAAGCACAAGAGCAACGACGTGTTATGAGACAAGAAGGAGCTGTTGAAGGAGCCTTACCAGTTAAGCATCAAGACAGTAGAAGAAACCAGTAGAAGCAGAACAAAAAGATCCAAGGAGCAAACAATGATAATGTTGGACACAACAACAAAATCAAGACTGAAAGAAAGAAGATAAACTTTCCGCCTTGTCAATATTGTGGTAAAAAAGGTCATCCTCCTTTAAAATGTTGGAGGAGACCAGATCCGAAGTGCAGCAAGTGCAATCAGCAGGGTCACAAAGTTGTAATTTGCAAAAGCAAAATTCAGCAACATGAAGCAGAAGCTCAAGTTGTTGAACAAGAAGAAGACCATCAACTCTTTGTTGCAACTTGTTTCACAAGTCGCGATTCAAGCGAAAGTTGGTTAACTGATAGTGGATGCACTAACCACATGACGTATGATAAGGCGTTGTTTAAAGATTTAAGGAGCACCAAGACAAAGAAAGTTAGAATTGGAAATGGTGAGTATATTTCTACTAAAGGAAAGGGCACCATTGCCATTGCAAGTTGTTCAGGAACTAAGTTTATCATAGATGTTCTCTATGTCCCCGATATTGATCAAAATTTTCTAAGTGTTGGTCAATCAATGGAGAAAGGATACGAACTTCACTTCGTAAACAAAATATGTGTGATAGAAGATCCATCAGGTCATGAGACATTCAAGGTCAAAATGGTGGGCAAGGATTTCTTACTAAATCCGTTGGAGGAGGAGCAAACTGCTTTTCAAGTCAAAGAAAGTGTCACAGAAGTTTGGCATAAGAGGCTCGGACACTATCATCATTAGGGGTTATTGTAGATGAAATCTAAAAGAATGGCAAATGATCTTCCAGAGTTCGATGATCCCATTCCAAACTGCAGAGCATGTCAGTTTGGAAAGCAAAATAGGAAATCCTTTCCTAAGTCAACCTGGAGTGCCACTCACTAGCTGCAACTGATCCATACAGATGTATCTGGTCCTCAAAGAACTCTGTCATTAGCAGGTAATCGATATTATATTGCTTTCATTGATGACTTTACAAGAATGTGCTGGATTTACTTCTTGAAATTCAAATCAGAAGTAGCTAGAGTGTTTTGGAAGTTCCAGAAAATGGTGGAAAACCAAAGTGGCTGCAAAATTCAAGTTCTAAGGTCAGATAATGGAAAATAATACACCTCAGAAGAATTCAATTTGTTTTGTGAGTAATCTGGCATTGAACACCAGCTTACTGCTCCATATACTTCGCAACAAAATGGATTTAGTGAAAGAAGAAACAAATATATCCTAGAGATGACAAGATGCATGTTACATGAGAAGAATTTACCCAAGCAATTTTGGGCAGAAGCCACTCATACGGCTATTTTTTTTACAAAACAGGCTTCCCACAAGAGCATTGAAGAATCAAATGCCCTTCGAAGCATGGTATGATTATAAACCACCTCTGAATTTTCTTAGAGTATTTGGTTGTTTGTGATTCGGTCACGTTCCACAGATCAAGAGGGATAAATTAGATAAAAGAGCACTTTGGCATCTTTATTGGTTATAGTTCTCTTGCAAAAGCTTATACAATGTTTCAACCACAAACGAAAAATATTATTTTAAGTAGAGATGTGCACTTTATGGAAGATGAAGGGTGGAACTGGGACGATGCAGATAAGAAGGATCCAACTTCAAAGTTCAAGTTGGCTTCTTCAGATACATTAGATCAAACTATCACAAGAGATGGGCAAAATGATTTGGTGGATCACATCCCTGTTCGAGGCACATGATTACTTTCTGATGTTTATCAGAGAAGTAACATTGCAATTTGTGAACCTGGTGATTATGAAAAATCCAAGAAGAATGAAGATTGGAGTGCTGCAATGAAAGAAGAGTTGCTCATGATTGAAAAGATCAAAACATGGGAGTTAGTTGATCGACCTCAAAACAGAAAGGTGATTGGAGTCAAATGGGTGTACGGAACTAAGCTTAATGTTGACGGCTCAATCAACAAGCATAAATCTAGGCTCGTGGTCAAAGGATATGCTCAAATATTCAGTGTGGACTACTCAGATAACTTCGCACCAATAGCAAGACTTGACACTATTAGGCTCTTACTCGTTGTTGTAGCACAAAAGAAATAGAAAGTGTACCAGTTAGATGTCAAATCAACATTCTTGAATGGTTTTCTGCAGGAGGAGATCTATGTAGAATAACCAGAAGGCTATATGAAAGAAGAGAAGAAGATAAACTCTATCTTCTTAAAAAGGCACTCTACGGATTGAAACAAGCTCCAAGAGCTTGGTACAGTAGAATTGATGATCATTTACTCAGTTTAGGCTTTAAAAAAAGCTTATCTGAGTCCACTTGTATGTCAAATATAATGGAAATGATACTCTAATCATTTCACTTTATGTTGACGATCTTCTGGTTACAGGAAGTAGTGCACATCAAATTGAAGATTTAAAACAAGAAATGATGAAAGTATTTGAAATGACAGATCTTGGGTTTATGTCTTACTTCTGGTTACAGGAAGTAGTGCACATTTTGAAATGACAGATCTTGGGTTTATGTCTTACTTCTGGTTACAGGAAGTAGTGCACATCAAATTGAAGATTTAAAACAAGAAATGATGAAAGTATTTGAAATGACAAATCTTGGGTTTATGTCTTACTTCCTCGGCATGGAGATTAAACAAGATCGGGGTGAAGTGTTCATTTGTCAGAAAAAATATGCAAAAGAGATACTAAAAAAGTTTTGCATGGAAGAATGCTAGGAGATGAGCACACCAATGAATCATAAAGAAAAATTGAGCAAAGAAGATGGAACACAGAAAGTGGATGAGTCATATTTCAGAAGTTTGGTTGGGTGTTGTGACGACCCAAAGGGTCATCACCGTATTTATCCCTTTCTCTGCGCTTTCGAGGCCTTGGAAACCTCACTTTTGGTTACCTCGATTTGCGTGCCCAGTCCGGGAGCGAAGCCGAAAATTTTTTATGTTAAAATATATGAATTCTGTGAAAAAATTGAGAAATTATGATATTAATATTGATATAGTTGACTTTGGTCAACATTTTGAGTAAACGGACCCGGACCCGTGATGCGACGGTCCCGGGAGGTCCGTAGAAAAATATGGGACTCGGGCATGTGCCCGGAGTCAAAATCCGAGGTCCAGAACCCCGATAAAAGAATTTTTCTGTTAAATTATTTTCTGAAATTATTAAGGAAAAATAAAAATAAAAATGAGTAAGAAAATATAGGTATCGGGCTCGTATTTTGGTTCCGACGCCCGGTACAGGTCATAAATATTGTTTAAGCGCTTCCTGTAAAGTTTGGTCGAAATCGGACGTCGTTTGACGTGTTTCGGACCTAAATGTCTAAAGTTGGAAGTTTATGAATTTTGAAAGGAGAATCATGAGTTTTGAGGCTTGATTCTATGTAAATGATGTTATTTTGGTGATTTGATCGCGCGAGCAAGTTCGTATGATGTTTTTGAGTCAGTATGCATAATTGGTTTGGAGCCCCGAGGGCTCGGGAGTGTTTCGGAGGTATGTCGGGGTGGTTTTTCACTTAAAAACATAGCAGTTTTTTCCTTCAGCTATTGCAGGCCAGGTTGTTCTTCGCGTTCGCGGTCGCCCTTATGCGATCGCGATGCTGGCCTGGTCCCCCTCTACGCGTTCGCGAACCTATTCCCGCGTTCGCATAACGTCAGTTCCGCCTTCTTCGCGTTTGCGTTACAGTCCACGTGTTCGCGTAGACCAATCTCTAGACCCCTGCCTTTTACTCTTCGCGTTCGCATCCTCTTTCACGTGAACGCGATGCTTACCAGTCTCCCTTCATCGCGAACGCGACAGGTGTGTAGCGAACGCGATGAACAATTTTGCCCAGCGATTTTTTTTAGTTAAAAACAGAACCAGTGACGGGATTTTCATAAAAACATCCGAAACCCTTTCTTCTCCAAGCACTTAGGCGTCCATTGAAGCTCTCATTTGTCAAAACTTCTTGGGTAAGCATTTTTCCACTTATTTCTTTCAATTTCCTTCATTTATTTCTGAAATCCTAGCCCTAAATCATGAAGTTTAAGGTAGAAATTAAGGGTTTTA
>MU664539.1:37735-58388 GCA_026770625.1 Nicotiana glauca
TAAACCTTCGAGGTAAGTGTTTGATCTAACTTTGGCTTGAGGGAATAGGATTAGAGTATAATAAATTGCTATTTGCTAAATGATCGAGTGCGGTGTATAGGTGTGGTGACGAGTGTCTATACACCGGAGTCTTGCATGACCGTGGGTGTTTTTATTTGTACATGTTTTGAGATAATTTGGAAATTCACTTAAGTCAAAGTATAATTTACTACGACTGTGCAGGGTTGAGAATTAAATTGTGAAATATTAATATTGTGAAGCGTTGGCTCGAATGAGAAATACTATTGAGTTAAAGTTGAAAGTATTGAAAGGAATTGTGATACATCCCTTGTCGGGATGGTTAAAATTACTGAGTATTACCCTTGCCAGGTTGTGAAAGTTATTGTTATTGTTCCCTTGCCGGAACCCAATTGTTATTGTTGTTACTCCCTTGCCGGGATAGTACTTGTTATTTATTTATTCTTCTTGCCCGTTTGGTTGTGACTGCTGTTTGGGTGAGGAAGAGTGATATTGCACGAAGGGTCATTCCGTGCTATTTCTGATTATAATTGCACGAAGGGTCATTCCGTGCTATGTTGTGACTAATTATGCACGAAGGTACATTCCGTGCTCTGATTTGATTATATTTGCACGAAGGGTCATTCCGTACCATGAAGTGAGAGTGATGTGAGGAAAAACACGAAAGGTGATGTCGTGCATTTTTATATTATTGTTTGGGTGAGAATGAGAGTAAAAGCACGAAGGTTGATGCCGTGCAACTATTGAATTTCTTATTCTGTGATAATTATTGTTGTGCCCTATTTATTAATTACACTGATAAACTGTATATTCAATTGTACTCCCCACAGCATGTTCCCTCCCTCTTATTTGTTTAGCTTCAGTATTTCTGTTGTTTTGGTGTATATATGTATATAGAATTGTATAGGTTGATTAGGTAGCCTTGTCTAGCCTTGTCACTACTTCGCCGGGGTTAGGCCAGGCATTTACCAGCACATAGGGTCGGTTGTGCTGATACTACACTCTGTGCATTTTTTTATGCACAGATCCAGGAGCAGATTTCGGGCAGCAGCAGTAGGATATTTATTCCAGGAGTTATCATCAGCCCGGGGACTCTTCGAGGTAGCCTAGCTGGCGTTCGCAGGCCGAAGTCCCTTTCCTTTATTTCAGTTTGTTTTCATTGTTCCGAAACAGACTTATGTATTTTTATTCATTCAGATTGGTTGTAGTATTCTATAGTAGTCCGTGAGCTAGTGACACCAGGTTTTGGGGTAGTGATGTGTTTTTTTTTAAAATTCCGCATTTTTATATTATCTTATTAAACTTAAAAGTCTTTCGCATTTATTAATTATTGACAGTATATTTTATTGGTGATGTTGATAGAGAATGTATACTCTTTGGCTGGCCTAGCTCCGTTAGTAGGCGCCATCACGACGCTCGATGGTGGGATAAATCCGGGTCGTGACAGGTGTCTGATGTATCTAAAATCAAAAAGGCCTGACATCCTCAATGTTGTAAGTATTCTATCTCGCTTCATGCATTTTGCAAGTGAACTGCATTTAAAGGCAGCAAAAATGGTGATCAGATATGTCAAAGGAACGACTGATTTTGGAATCAAGTTTAAAAGTTGTGAACAACTCAACTAATTGGTTTTTCCGACAGTGATTGGGGTCGTTCAGTTGACGACATGAAGAGCACTTCTGGATACTGTTTCACTATTGGTTCAGGTGTCTTTTCATGGAGTACAAAAAAGCAGGATACAATAGCTCAATCGACAGCAAAAGCAGAACTTGTGGCAGCAGCAGCTGCGGTGAATCAAGCATTGTGGTTGAGGAAAATATTGGAAGATCTTCATCTTGAGCAAAAAGAAGAAACTGAGATATTTGTTGACAATCAGGCTGCAATAGCTATTTCACATAATCCAGTTTTCCGTGGAAAGACGAAATATTTTAATCAAGTTGTTTTTCTTAAGAGAAGTCCAGAAGAATGGGGAGGTGACTCTCATTTATTGCAAAATCAGATGATCAATTATCTGATGCTTTTACCAAACCATTGTCAGTTCACAAGTTCGAGTCTTTGAGATCGAAACTTGGTATTTGTAGATCCTAAAGCAAAGAGGAGTGTTAGTTGCTACGTTTTAGGATTGCAGTTTAGCTTTGAATAGTAGCAGTTACTTTGACTGCAGTTACTTAGTTTAAATTCTGCAGTTATAATTTTCCCAGTATCTTTGTTAATTTTTTTTAAGTAGATCATGTGCTGATATTCAGGACCATGAAGTTAGTAGTTAAGTTTTTCTTATAAATTGTAACTCAGATTACAATGAAAAGCATCCTTATTCTGTATTAGTCTTATGCTCTGTCTTTTCAGATTTCGTCTATGTTCTTCATTCCTTGAATATTCTGCTCTTTCACTAATCACAAATATTCACTTATTTTCTGGTTTGTTGATTAAAGTTAACAACACTTTAAAATACATCCAATGTAAGAAGTTGGAAACTCACACACTTGATCTTTGCAGATGACTTAATGGTATTCTGCAAAGGTGAGGTAGAGTCAGTGAAAAGAGTGGTTGAAGCATTAACACACTTCGCAAGGTCTCAGGAATAGTTGCTAATGCATAGGAGAAGAAGAAGATCTCCCTAGTAGCTTGGACTAAAGTTTGCTTGCCGAAAAGCTGTGGGGTTTGGATGTTAAAAGGTGTAGGGAGTGGAATAAGGCTTCAGTCAGGAAGTTGCTTTGGCAGCTTATTGTGAAAAAAGATAGCTTATGGGTGCAATGGGTACATGGACTATATATAAAAACAGATTCAAGTATCTGAGCTCATATTGCCCCCAGGACCAGTGGCGGACTCAGGATTTTGTGCAAGCGGGTTCAATCTTAGAAGTATATAACTTTTAGTCGTAAAATAGTAGTTGTCAAGTTGGTTCAAATAAATATTTATACAAAATTTACACAGCTTTAATCCTAATTTATACATATACACAGTATCTTGGGTCCGCAACTGCCCAGGACTGTAGCCGGTATTGGAGGAAGTTAAATCATTTGAAGCAGGAAATGAATACTTGGTTTCAACAAGACAAGTACATCTTAAGCCACTGAGGACAGTACTCAATTACAAAGAGTTACACTGTATGCAAGGGTGGAGCTAGAGCGTAGCCGGCGGGTTTGGGCGAACTCAGTAACTTTGGTTCGAACCCTGTATTTGTCTTAAAAAATTCATTGAATATGCAGAAATTATTAATTTAAAACCCAGTAACTTAAAACGATTAGTATTACAAACCCATAAGCTTGAAATTCATGCTCCACCTCTGATTGTATGTGTAATGATCAGGTTGATGAGACAACCCAGCACATGTTTGTGAATGTTGTGTGTGGTCTAAAGAAGTGAGAGTTACAGTAATGCAGTGGGATAGTATTAGTTTGTAACTGTTTGATTGGCATTAATACTAATTCACAATGTTACCCAAAAAATCTTATATATTTATAAAGATTCAAATTGAAGTCCCTTAAGCTTATTAGATTAGGAATTTTCCCTAAAAAGATCATATTCAAAAAATCATACATAATATAGTTATTCATATTATCCACCGATTAACCCATTTTCTATCTGTATTAAATATGGGTCAGCTTGAATAATTTATCCGTTTTTTATTATCCGTATTCGACCCGCCCTGCCCGTTTGTCACCCCTAGCAACACCTAATGCTTCCATTCTCTTACCCTGTCCATCGAATGTACTCCTAAGAGATTTTTCGTCTTGGACCAACCAATATCATTTTTTAAAAGGTTAAAATCATTTACACCCTGAATTTTGCTTTTAAAAATCAAACTCTCCTTTACTTTGAAAACTTTTCATTCTCCCCCTCATTTCTCAATTAATTTTTAAAAGTATTTATTTTAACCTCTACATTATCAACATTATCTCTTTCAATTTTTTAAATACCTTTTTACTATCATGATATTTTTTTTTCTGATATCTATGTCGTGAACTTACCTATATATATAATAATTAAATTTTATTTTCAAACTGAAAAGTAAAAAATGATAATCAAACATATAAATTAGTGACGTTGAATAATGAAAAGAATGAACCTAACAAAAATTAAAATAAAATAATTTGCTCTTGTCAATAACTTTATTTATAGCAATCGAATTTTAAAAAACTATTTACACTATCGAGAACAAAAAATGATGAGAAACTTATAAACATATACCTAATGCGGGTAATACGAATTTTTATAATTATTAAAAGCAAAGACAAAACTTATAACCAACTCTTAAAAGAGTATTAATTTTTCACTAAGAAAATAAAAGTTAAAATATATACTTAATGCACGTTATATTAAAATACAAATCAAAGAAGTATAGTAGAACCGTGACAAATTTATAAAAGCACTCTGCTGTCCACAAATTAGTAAAAAACACCTGCAATGCAACCTCTTTAAATGAATATAACATCCTCAACAAACATTTTCAGATTTGACGAGCCAGAAAAGATGGTCATCTACTAACAAGCAGAATGCAGCCTCATATCTTTGAAGCCCGAACCAATAGGCCAAAAACGCGTTAAAATAACACAAGCTAGCCAATTTTCGGACCGGTGATTGAAGATAGTCAGTATTTGTAGGTCATTAAAAAAATAGTCACTATACCTCAACACGAAAAATTCCAGCATAATATACTAAAAACTGGAGCACCTGTCTATAAACTTCCAATATATTATGCTGGAACTCCAGCACACGGAAAGTTCGAGCATAATATACTGGAGATTAAAAACACCTGTGTATGAACTTCCAGCATATTATATTGGAATACCAGTACATTATGAAATTCCAGCATGTTACGCTGGAGGTTCACATGTAAAAAATTTGAACTCCAGCATTATTTTTCGGATTTTGAACAGTACTTTTGATAAGATTTAACTTTACATAAAAAATAGCCAAATTTCAATTGCTTCTAAAATTGTGGCTATTTTTCAATTACCACTTGTAAATCTAGCTATTTTTGAATTTCTTACCAAAAATGCTGCAAGAGCCAAACCGTTGGAGAAATTAATTAATTAGGTGATCAACCTGAAGAGTTACCCGCCCCAGTTCTGAAGCCTAAAGCTAACATTTTCTGGTAGCAGAAAAAGGTTCAAAAGGCTCAAAATTACTGTGAATTATATTTCAACATCATCGAAAAATAAATATGCATTGCTTTCTAATATCAGCTATGAAGCTATGTTGGTGGCAGCTTCTATCCAGAGCGTCGAACCAACTCCCATATCTTCACCGTCCCATCATCACTGGCAGAAGCAAGAAGCCTTCTATCCTGCAAGGTTTTGACAAAAAGGGCATTAACATCTTGCATGATGTTTTTAACTCGCCTCAGGAAAGATAAAAGGAATGAGCAACAATAAGCAAATCAATCAAAAAACCAAAGCGAACATACAAGAACAACACTAAGTAATGCAATCAAAAAAATCGAAACGAAAGAAACAACAAGTAATAACAGAAATCTAAGAATAAGAAAATACAAGACTTAAACACTAAGTATTGCACTAAAGCTACTGGTACGAGCTAGGACAACACTCAACTACCTAACCCTTTACCTTAATTCTCTATCTCCACATCTTCCTATCTAGAGTCATGTCCTCAATGAACTGAAGCATTGTCATGTATTACCTAATCACCTCTCTCCATTACTTCTTCGGCCTACCTCCGCCTCTCCTTAGGCCCTCCAAGACTAACCTCTCACACCTTCTCGCTTGGACATATGTGCCTCTCTTCTTCGCATGCTCGAACCATCTAAGTTTAGCTTCTCGCGTCTTGTCCTCTACGGGGGTCATGCCTACCTTGTCCCCAATAGCTTCATTTCTAACTAGTATGCCCACACATCCATCTCAACGTCTTCATTTCAGCCACCTTATCTTTTGGACATTGGAGTTCTTGACTGGCCAATACTCAAACCCCATACAACACAATCGATCTGACCAGCGCTCTATAGAACGTACCTTTAAGTTTTTGTGGCACATTATTATCACACAAAACACCTAAAGAAAGCCTCCACTTCATCCACCTCGTACCAATACGATGTGTGACATCTATCCTTGTCAATCTCCCCATTCCCTTGTATAACTGACCCAAGTTACTTGAAACTCTCTCATAGGAATGACTTGTAAATCAAGCCTCATATCGTCCACTTCCCGAGTCGCACTACTAAACTTGAACCTTTAGACTCTAGGGTTTGCCTCCAAACCTCTAACCTCTCATTAACACCGACTCGCGTCTTGTCCGTCAATACAAATTTTTGAGAAGAAAAAATTATCTCCTTGAAAAACCCTACAACGATCATTCCAAAGCCTAATATATTTATTGTCCACAACACGAATTGTCAGCTCTGACGCACATTTTGTTACACATGGGTCAATGGAAAGTAAAGCAAAACTCAGGTCAACAAATATTCATTTCAAGGTCCAAACCTAGATGTTTTTGGTGCGATCATAGTATGAAAACCAACATCTATAATGTGCAATACTATACCAGGGCAGCATAACCCAGCTCTCCCTCTAGAGTCGTGGATTTGAAAGACGAGTCAAATGGATATATGTTGTTAGTTTGACATTAAAGTCATCCATCAAAAATAGAACATGATCTTAGCTCCATCCATCAAAAATAGAACATGATCTTAGCTCAATCTAACATGTCCAATTTAGGTTCCACTTGAAGTCCCATCCACAATAAGATTGTACTATATTTACGGTTGGGTATAACATTAACAATCCAATTGGTATCCCAAAGATAAAGTTCCAAAAGGTATCAAATTCAAATTTTAAAGTTCAAGCAACCAAGAAGCGAGCAGGTTACTGCATCATGAAGTGCCAACACAAGATACATTAGAAAGGTCAGACATTTGTTAAACTTCAACATGGTAACTAAACAAGGGATTGAACGGGCAACGGATTATCATCCCTAACACGTTTAAAAAATTACCAGGTGGTCTTGGCTTCTGCTCAAAGATAAATCATCTTGCAGCAGACAAATACAGAACTAAAGCAACGATAGATGAGCAAGTAAATGTCAAAAATCCCATCATTCTGGTATTCCATTGGCTTACCCCAGTGTTCCACTGCACAGAATTTACATCCATTTCATGAGCCTTCTCCTTCTTCAGAAGTAGTTTAAATGTAGGTCTATCAACCTGTAATCAGACCCAGCAAACTTTTATTTATTTATTTATTTTGGATCAGACAGACACAAAAAAATTATTTTGCCAAAGAGGGGTTGGAAGAGGCGATAATAGAAGATCAACAGTAGTTGTATATGGACAACATCATTCATGACTTGTTATAATTATATTGTAATTAATGGAGATCGGTTTTTTTAGATCTTTTAGCTGTCTCAAATGGATTTTCTACTTTACCTGATTAAAAATATTTTCTTTTCCTAATAGTGTATAAAATTTAAAATAGATATTCAAGTTGAGCGAGATTGGCCAGAAGAACCAAGTCAGAATCCAAGTGTCGTCCTAAGCAGTTATCAGGATCCCTAACTGTAATCTGCTCTGTTTACCATTTTTCTAATATAGCGCTCGAGGTGGGGACAGCTTACCCACTCCTCGACTATATGTAGGATAGTATGTCCCGCATGCAAGCACAGGCTGTCAGGGTAATCCAGCTTACCAGGGCTGGAGCTGATGGGACCACACCAAGTGTTGCAGATGGGATTCGAAACCCGAAATCTTCATGTTGTTACTCCCACGCCTCAACCACTAGGTTATCCCCTTGGGATCATTTTAATCTTCTCATTAGCTTGACGAACTAGAAAATGTACATCTTTTTAAGTGGTCCTCTAAGCTAATTCTTTTTTATGTTTGCAACGGGTCCACTCGAATTGTAATTACTAGTTTATGATATTTAAACAGGGATCTCGAGGTAAAAAAAACTGAAAGCCCGCCTCTTTCCACTGCGACCCAACAGCTAGAACAAGAATTAAAAGTAAGTTGCTATCATTACTTCCTTCCCATGAAACAAAAACCCCAAAAAAACTCAAGCTGTCAACATTCTAAGAATCTCATTAAGGAACCACATAGTAAAGGGCGAACCAGTGACTTTCTTGAAGAACAACCCACCTTCCAGCTCCCACAAGAAATTGAGTGAATAGGAGAAAGGTTGGGGAGTACAGAGCAGCATAAAATTCACCACTGTACTAGATATCAGGGGCAGATTTATAGGCATATATATGGAGCACATGAACCCATGGTCTTTCCGCTAAACTAGGTATTTTGTGTACATATTTTTTAGAATTGATCTAATATTATCTGCTGGCAACCATGCTCCAAAGAGGATAAATGGTGCATTTGGACGAATGTTGTATTATTTATTAAGAGGTGTAGGGTTCAAATCCCACTTAATACTTTTTTTCTCCTTTCTTTAGTGGTGCATCCATGTTATAAAAATCCTAGATCCGCCTCTGCTAGATATCATGTAAGATGAATTACATTATTATTAAAAGAAATAGGAATATTGATGGTTTTGCAATATCTCGTTTTCATTATTCTCAACAAATAAACATATAGCGTCATCTGCTGCTCCACTAGAAATTATTCCTTCCCTGAAAATTTAGCATATCAAGTACGTTGGCTTGTAGGATGAAAGTGTTTGCTTGTAGGATGACAGGGAAAACAGATACAAATATTATCACAGCATATAACCCATTACTGAAAAATCTCGATGCAATTAAGGGAAACTACAACAATACGAGCCCCAACAAAAAAGAGTTCAAACATAAAATCTAGACAGACAGCACAAATTACGAAACTCTTAATCATCGAAAAATAGATTTAGTTGAGCCCCCCCACCCCACAACCAACAAACACACTTTTTTTTGTAAGAAAAAAAAAGACAAAAGAAAAAATCCAACAAAGAAAAGTAATATTACGGATTGCAAAAGAAAAAGCCTACATTAGCATGAGCATGGTAAGAGATAGATATGGAGTAATTACCTCGACCAGTGAACCGAGAAAATTGTCCTATCATGATATCCAGATAGAGTACAAACATGTTTCCTGACAAGCACAAAAAGGAAATGGTTGCAAATAAAGTGGCAAACATAGTAATTATTGAGAGTTGTTCAAGACATAATTAGGTACGTGTCTTCTCTCTAATAGCTTAAGCATTTCAATGCGATGGTCACACGCTTCAACATAGTATCGAAGCAAGCAGAGGTCCTCTGTTCAAGTCTCATCACCACCATTATAAAAAAATCAACCAAAAAAAAAATCCACGTGCTTAGCACATGAAAAAGATTTAGGCCCGCATGGGAAGTCACAGGTTGAATATATAATTAAGTAAATAAAAAAGTGCTCTCCCAAACCGTTTAAGCTTCTAAACGAGATTGGTCACAAACTTCAACAAGAACAGTTACATCAAATATAGTTAGTCATGAAGACCATAATTGGCCTGAGGAAAAAAATAAACATACCAGTATTAGTGGACTTAGGTGAACAAAAAACATTGTACACTTGTGCACTAAATAATGATCAATTTTGAAAACACTTGAAAGTAATTTACAAAGGGAATTTACTGGAATCTACATGGCTAAGTGGAGGTTGAATCATGTAAAACTGACCATGTGTTTGCTTAACTACATTGTCAAGGGAGAAACAAAAGGATGGCTCATTAAAGCAGTCCGCTATAGTACCTTATACCAAAGATTCTTTAATTCTTCGTTTAGGATGTAAAAGCAAAAACTTGTAAACTACAAACATAAAAATACTAACAAACTAGAGGATGGTAAAAGTCGTGGATCTGTACATATCGTACACAAATTGTCAAACAAGAGCTATAAAGCTTTAATATCTTGCACACTAGATTATTAGTTCACACAAAGTACATGTAAACTGTTAGTTCCAAGTCTTCAGTACAGAGAGTTGACAGAAAGTTCAGTTATACTCACGGTTTCAAACACTCTGTGCACTAATTACTAATGCCAGACTGTAAAAGTAAGTCCATGAATCAACTATATAGGATATCATTATGCTTAGAAAAGGGACGCTATCATCATGCTTACCAGGCTGGCTCTATATTCCAATCTATTATCCTGTCGTCGTCATCATTCAATATCCATACCTTAATGGTAAGGTCATCACTGCAAGATACAGAATTCAATGTAAACTCTGTTTAAGTAGTGACTGCAACAATTAACCAATTTTTTACACAGCGAAGACTGGAGAGCATATACTTTAAAACAAGTTATGCAGAAAGGAAGAACATACCTGCAAGAAACCAGTTTTAGTCCACTAGCATCGGAAGAGACGGACCAGACAGTAGATGTATGTCCGCTGAAAATTCAACCAACTAGTGACATAAGCTCCCAAACAATATTAAAAGTTACTAAGTCATATATCTGTACCCTAAAACACTCTCCGGTGAACTGCTTGTTACGGGCCCAGTAGATGTATGTCCGCTGAAAGTTCAACCAACTAGTGGCATAAGATCCCAAACAATATTAAAAGTTACTAAGTCATATATATGTACCCTAAAACACTCTTCGGTGAACTGCTTATTACATGCCTCATGCATATACCATTGAGGCGGCGGCAGCAACAACAACCCAGTAAAATCCCAGAATTAAGGGGTCCGGGGAGGGTAGTGTGTTCGCAAACCTTACCCCTACCCCCATGGAATAGAGAGGTTGTTTTCGATAGACCTTCGGCTCAAGAAAACAAAAAAGACAAAAGAGACGGTATATCAGTACTATCAACAGAAACCATAGAAATAATAAAGCATTATAAGAAACAAAAAAATAGTTGAAACGCAATACAATAACTAGTAAAAAAAATGGGAGAATAGTGAGAAAACAACATAAACCACTAGAAATCTAAGACGAACCCTCTCAGTCTAACCCGGTACGAACTAGAAAAATGCTCAATTGCCTCCTAACCTACAATCCTAATCACGATCTCCAAACCTTCCTATAAAGGACCATGTCCTTGGAAATCTGAAGCCAAGCCATGTCCTGTCGGATCACCTCTCTTCAATACTTCTTAGGCCAGCCTTTACCTCTTCTCGTTCCCACCAAAGCCAACCGCTCACACCTTCTTACCAGGGCATTAGGGCTTCTTCTCCGCGCATGCCCAAACTATCTGACTCTAAAATAGCAATCTAACATATGACCATTATATGAAGATCCCAAATAGTCATTCAGTAAAAGGTTTGTCCGGAGAAAAGATACATTTACGCGCTATCAAGACATAACAAATTGAACTATATAGCACCAAAAGGGAAATAGTCGAGGGACTACAAAACAATTTTTTATCCAATCAACTTAAGTTAGCCATAATTGTTAAATGTACTTCATCCATTTATCAAACACCATTATTTCCATCATTTCTGAGCAAACTGGTAAGAGCGGCTCAAAAGAAGATATTTTAACTTTTCTGTACCTGTATCCCTGCCCTTAAATAAATAAATATTATGAAATCAAGGATTATTTAGCATGATTGGCACAACTGTCCCTTCCCATGTTTCTTTACATCAAGACAGAATTCGGCTTGTTGACACATTTCTTCAATTTGAATTCGAACAGTTGACGCATTTTCAATTTCTCCTTAAGCAAACTCTTAAGGTAAAAAAACAAGGAAAATATCATTTTAACAAACTCAAGAGCTTTGGAAATTTGGCTAAGCAAGTCCACTTGCTCTACTGCATGCAAGTATTCATCCATGTTAAGATGCCTGTCCAACTACTACTTCTCCATCTCTTTCCCCAAATATTTAAGTTCATAATGACTCTAATTATGAGGTCCTCTAGATAATGGAGATCTCATATCAATTGCTTTGCAATTACTGAGCAGGATTTCATTAGTTTTTCCATCTGGAACTTTCAACTGTTCAGCATGCATAATATGGTAAGCAGAATATTAACCATAGGTCTGAAATTTCGTACAGAATAAGAAGCATTTCTCCATCTTACTTAAGTGACCAAAAGGAACAATTTTTCCTTATCACAACAAAAATGAGAACAATATAACGGATAGAAGCACTGCTACAGACTCTAGACAATACATTAGAGTGAAAAACACAGTTTAAGGATCACTCAATCTAACTATAATACAAATCTTTTGACCCTAATTGGAGTAGGTTCGACATGAAACAGGTCAGTTCTTTTTTCACAAAAACAGTTTAGTTCTTTGTTTGAACTTAGAACTGCGTTGAAATCACATGGCCTTATGGGATTTGCTATAAACAGTCTTAACCTACCTTGTTCTGAAAGCTGCTTAGATCCTTTAGAGCTATAACATAAAGTGCACTGCTAGCAGGTATTCAATGGAGACCTCTTGTTTCATCTTTGTTTCCAATAAAGAAAAAAATTATATGCTAAAGAATGTTAGAGGTCATTCCGTGAATCGAACTCAGGAACTCTTGCAGCCAAAGCAAGAAACATTCCTCGCATCCAAAGTTAGAATCATACCTCTCTACCCTTGCACAATCTCGCTGAGCGTGTGTATTCCACTATTCCATAATTCTCACTTTTACGAAGTTATACACAGTTTTCATAACCTCTAATGTGCAAACTTTAGATCCTTTGGCCTAATTTTCAATCTGTTAAGAGTTTTTCATGTGTGCGCATTCATCAATCGAATCCTAAAGGAATAAATGAGTCAACAACATATTGCTAGGACCTATTATTAGAAATTAAAAAATCTAGCATATATTGGAGCTCATCCGTACTGCTTCCCCCTTTACTCTTTCTTGGTCAATGGAAATCTTTCTTGAAACAACTTCTATTTGTAGTCTAAAAACTTCACTTCCGAATAGCACCCTTCTCTTCTGTCAATTTCTAAAACATATAAAACCTATGATCTCACATATTCCACGATGAACACTAGAAACTTCTTATTCTCAAAGCTTGTGACAATTTGAACCCAATTCTTGCATGGAAGGACAATTCTGACAGACGAAGCATTTATAACCTAAATTGAGCAAGCTACATGCTATGAATAGGAACAAACACCTCACTTCAATAAAATAAGGTATTCTGCATAAATGAAAAGAGCTTAAAATGCAGTAAGAATATAATCACTACCCTGATGGCATCGTTCAAGTATTCATTTTTTCCTCATCTAATAAATATAATAAATTTAAGATTCTTTTTTTTATATAATGGTCCTCTTTGAGCTAGCTTGTGCACCACTCTACTAACCACCAAGTACCTGACATCAGTGGCGTACGCAGAAATTTTTTGTAAGCGGTGGCACATTAAAGAAGTAAGCAAATGATCTTTTCAAAACCGTGACGCAATTTAACATTTAAATTTCTTTGAGGAAAATTGCGGATTCAAACTTGAAAATGACCCTCCTTTTAGGATAGACGCTTCTTATTGCACCATGGTCATTTAAGGAATTTAAATCAACTCTTTCATTTTGCGATGTTGTTCCGACTCATTGGCTTGGAAGGTGTTTTAGTAGAATCTCTATTAAACTTAAGCAGATTACAAATTAAAATGTCCATTTGAGAACTCCTACATATCACTATATAGTTCTATTCATAAAGTAAAAACAATTTTAAAATTTTCTAATTACTAAAAAGTACAAGAAAGAACGAAGGAAAAGGTAGCAAATCACTTACTACAACGGAAGAAGCAGTTGCAAACTGAAGAGGAGGATGGATTGGTTAGCAACTTGTGTTAGAAGGTTTATAACTTCATTTACCCTATGGAAGTGGATGAGCCATAATCATCTAAATGAATGGGGCTATAATAAAAAAAAGATTTCAGTACAATCGATCCCTCAACCTAGCCAAAATAGTTCAGACGCCTGACCAACTAACCAAGGCAAGTTTAACATTAAGTAGTGTCACTTGTTTATTAATTTTGTATGTATGCCATTTTCCAGATTACTAACAATTCGACGAAGTGATACCACGTGACATTGTTTGGGCATTGGTGCATCCGCCCTTGCATGAAACCTCCCAGCTCCCACCAACACAGGTACCAGATGCAAATCTAGCAGCCAAGGCTTATTCGGAATGGAAGAAAAAAACAAGCATTTTCTTGGGATTCGAACCCTGATCTCCGAGATTTTCACCTATCTCATTGACTATTATGCCACACCATTGGATGCAATAAATTTATGATGTTGTTATGCCCAATAACGAATCTTACCTATTAGATTCACCTAAAGTTTGAATACAATGCCAATCATCACCGAGATTATCTATCCATACCTGCATTTCAAGCACCACTAAATATTAGATATTGTTACTTGTAAAAGGAAGCAGGGGCAGATGCACCTTTAATGAAGCAGGGGCACGCGACACCACTTTGTTGGAAAATTTTATTAAGTATATGTGTCGATACTATGAGGAACAGATAAGTAGGAGAAAATGACACAATTTGACAAAAATTCTCTCTTGGTGCTCTGATTGTGTGTTTGATTTTATTCTAAGAGGTCAATGTTCAAACCTCAACTAGCACATTTTTATAAATATTTGAGAGAGCCTTTATGAATAAAAATTGTGATGAAGTAGAATTGAACTTGGGACTTTTTATAACTTAAAAATCAATAAAACCAATAGACTAAGGCTATTTCTAGTTTAGAAATATGATAATTAAAATTATTATCCCGTTCTTTTATAAATTTCGCACTGCTTATAAAAATTACTGTGCACGCCCGTGAATGGAAGAGAAACAACCACTAGTATGCCTTATATGTAATAGGGTATGAAAAACATGCTAGAATTTCTCTAAACAAAGAACAGAGAGATAGAGAGAGAAAGAAGGGATGCTAAGTTCAACTCAAATATACCTTAATAGTGTTATCATAACTACATGATAACAACATATCCATGTTAGAACTCCATTGAACCATCTTAACATCTTGTGTGTGCCCTAGTAACACTGAAACACATTCAAATTCATTTCCAGGCAACACTTCCCATATCCAAACTGACTTATCTTGTCCACACGTCGCGAGTAGTGAGCGTTCACGATTCCAAGAAACACTTTTCACTTCATTGTCATGACCCTGGACATTACCCGCATAAGAAAAAGAACGCAGACCGGAGTTTAGTAGATTTATAACTCATTAAAGAAAATAAAAAGGCCAAGTACAAAAGATGTAAATTACAATCACAAAGCAATATAAGCTAAATTAAATGATTCCACTTAGTACAGCTGCCCAGGTAACAAATTCCCTTATTTTACCGACAGATTTATGAAGTTTTTGTTGTGCTATGCACAGATATAAACAGACAGAAGATGACAACTTTTGCCTACTTTAACACTAGTTTTTGTCAGAGCTGGGGTAATGAATATGAACTGAAATTAATATGATAGAGAGATACCAAAAGGTAATTGTACCTCCAAAGTGGAAACACACTCAAAGTCAACCCCAATATTTTTCCAAATAGCAGTGGTGGCATCAAAGCTAGCTGTTGCCAAATGTTTGCCTGACGGTGACCATTCATATGATCTAACAGTCCGTGTATGTGTTTCCTCCAAAACAGCCTGCAAAATTTCCTCCAAATAGTCATTATAGCTCCCTTTTTTTTAAAATTTTACTAGAATAGCCATGATAGCTAGAGGATGAAGGTCACTTTATTTCCTTGAGGATGAAAAGAGTGATAAAGAAGGATGAAAGAAGGAAAATAGAAAAAGGTACACATTGTTTTTAGCTGCATAACCCCATGTATGATTCCCAAAAATTTAATTAACTATCAAAAGTAAATAATAAACTCCACCTATGCGATCTTGCTCACATTGTCAGTCCAAGACCGAATAAAAGAGGGTTGCAATAGGCTACAGCCAACATAAAACTAGCCAATTCCATGATCAATCCTCACACTACAGTTTAAATGGAGTAAAGTGGGTTAGTGAGGATTCATATGGCCGACCCCCACTTGTTTGAGACTGCGGTATAGTTGTTGTATNCGGTGACCATTCATATGATCTAACAGTCCGTGTATGTGTTTCCTCCAAAACAGCCTGCAAAATTTCCTCCAAATAGTCATTATAGCTCCCTTTTTTTTAAAATTTTACTAGAATAGCCATGATAGCTAGAGGATGAAGGTCACTTTATTTCCTTGAGGATGAAAAGAGTGATAAAGAAGGATGAAAGAAGGAAAATAGAAAAAGGTACACATTGTTTTTAGCTGCATAACCCCATGTATGATTCCCAAAAATTTAATTAACTATCAAAAGTAAATAATAAACTCCACCTATGCGATCTTGCTCACATTGTCAGTCCAAGACCGAATAAAAGAGGGTTGCAATAGGCTACAGCCAACATAAAACTAGCCAATTCCATGATCAATCCTCACACTACAGTTTAAATGGAGTAAAGTGGGTTAGTGAGGATTCATATGGCCGACCCCCACTTGTTTGAGACTACGGTATAGTTGTTGTATTAAAAGTAATAATAACTCTTAAAAAGAGAAACTAAACAGATCTCAAAATTAACGGGCTAAGGCAGTATCCAACAGAACAGATTTGAAGCTAATACTCTCAAAAGTAACTCTGTAGTCAATATAGTTCCATCCAGAGGCAGATCCATGATTCGGCGGGGCACCATGACATTCCATATAAATTTATCACTGCTCATAAAGATTGGTAGAGGGTCCTATGCTGATATCTTACTAATCTTGAAGACATTTACAAGCATACATAGAGTTTTTGTCGAAGTTTCCGGTATGTCGGTGACCCCTCTACATATGGTGTGCGTCCACCTCTGGTTCCAGCGCATCGACTTCTTCCCATGTAAATAATTAATTTGCATCAATTCATAATTTTGTTTTTCTTAGACAGAACTAATACTTTGGATTCTAATTGCAACTCTTTAGTGTATCCAACTGATCATAGTGCAGATTGTCCAATACTTCTTTTAATTTTTTTCACTTTGATAAAGTACTAGTTTTTCAAGGAATATCAATCAGAAAATGCTATTTTATGATGAAAACAAAAAAATCAAACCTGACAGTGGAAAGAGCCGGTGGAGTCCTGTTCCCAGATTCGGACGGTTTTATCACCGCTACAGGACGCGAGTACAGCTGGAACACCATTGATTCCGGTATGTGGTTTCCAAGCGACGGTCCAAACCCTATCGGTGTGGCCTTCCAGCCTCTGAATCTCCTTTAGTTCAAAATCATCGTCAATGAAATTCATAGTAAGAACGGCGGAGCTGTGGTCGCGAAGCGGTGTGCTGCAAAATTAAGTGGCGGAGTGAGAGGTCGCATAGTTATTAAAGCATGTGCGCGCGCGTGTACGGATAGGCAGAACAGTTATTCACCCATTAAAAATGAGTTAGTATGAATGTGGATATTTAGAGAGACTTGATGGCTAAGTCACCGTCTTCTTGTAAATATAGGGATTTATTTCATTATAATTCATCTCAAAATCAATAACAATTCTCTCTCCCTACTTTTCTCTGCAATACTAATCTCCTTCTTTTATTGGGTTATAATACGTCATCAGCACGAGACTCTAACCAATTGAGTAAAAGCTTTGGGATTGAGCATAATCATTGTTAATTATTCCATGAACTTCCTTCATGATTAAATTCTGGATTTAAGGTAAGTATTTTACCGTATTTTTCTCTTATATTCTATACTTTGATTTTAAATACAAGCAAAGAAAATAAATTTTGATTATAACTCTAATGGAGTTAGTAAGAAATTATAACCACTCGAAGTGGTAAAATTTATATGTCTTGCCATGACCAAAGTCATGTATGATCGTGAACACAAGAAGTGAAAACTCGTCTTATTGAATTTGCTCCATTCTCATTCCCATAAGAGAATGTGATAGCAGTATATGATAAGTCTGAAAGAAAATAAAATTATTATTATGAATGTATCAATGGATGTGAACGAGGCAATAGACGAAATTATAATCGTCATCATTGTGGTAATGAGAACAATAAGGATTCTCTAAATAATTCTTCACTTTGTGAAAGTATTATTTGTCATCGATTTGACATGAGATTTTATAAAGCACATATAGATGATTATGGTCCATTCATGATGTGAATTTGACAACATCTGATTTACAAATACATATTCATTCTTGGAAGAATATGAACGTGCTAGTGGTAGTGAATATAACACACTCACCTAGAGAAAGAGGTTTGAGATGATATAAGAAAATAATATCATTATTATGGCATGAATGGTCATTGGTCACATAACTATTGTACGCCAAAATATTTTGGTAATATGATTATTAAAGAATAACATTAATGCAAGAAACATATCTTGTATATAATTTTGACAATACTATAATGGTATAACTTTCTCTTTAAAAGAGATATTCACCACATGGATGTTGATGAATCTGTGGTAGTACAAAATTAATTGAGAGCTCTAGAAGAGCCAATTATTACTATTTTGGAGAAACATAATTGATTACCAATAAGGTATTGTGTTGTAGTAATTCTCAAAGAAACTTAATTGAGTTCCTAAGGTATTCGCGAAAGCGGTTGATTATATTGAGACTATAAATAAAGAAAAGATTTAATATCTTCTATTACTACAACTTGTAGCTGGATAATATGTATGTGAAAAGTTACCCGTTTTATTCTCCAGTTTGTACTACACAAATAAAAGAATACCACAATAAAGTGAATTTTTATTGATATAAAAACTCATATCATAATAAACTTGGAGTTTATTGATAATTGCACACGTCATGGTGTAAATCTGAAGTTTATCAATATTGATAATTTATTCAGTTGGCATAATTAGTTTAGCCACATCAATTCAAGTATGATGTGCAAAAATAAAAGAGAATTCACATGGGTAAATATTAAAGAACTAGAAAGTTCTTTACGAATTCTCTTATATTGTTTGTTCTTATTAATTAATAGATCAACTAAAATTGGGATTGAATCCCATGAATGCTGGAAATATCAAAGGTGAATATGGGCCTATTCACCTGCCATGTATACCACATAAGATGCATCTATGAGATGGTTACATGTGCGATTATTATTAACCCCAACATGGTGTTTGCGAGGTAACTTGCTCAATAATTTAATTATAGCATATTCCAGATTTTCTATTCAAGAAGTTCATCTTGATAAGTTGGTTTGCATCACGGCTGGTTTAGCAAAATGATTTATTGAGTGACTCCATTTGATAGCTAAATAATTGCTTATGAGAATAAAGTTTTGTATATCAATTTGATATAGGTTATATATGAAAGTATATTATTTTCTCACCTCACAAGTGGTTCATGGTCAAGAAGCAAATAATTTCATCTTATTATTATTGATGTGCGATGTATATTTTGATTAAAACTATAACGCATAAATATGGGTTCTCAAAGTTGAGAAAACAAGTTAGTTTTTCTAACATAAGGGGGAGACATGATAAACCGTTGAGAAAAAGTTACGTGGAATGAATTATCATTTGTTCATATAGATCCTCGAATAAGATAATATGAACTTGAAGTTCACAAAAAGATAATTCATCTGAAATATATTGCAAAGCATGCCAGACACATTTGCTGACCCAAAGAAAGTAACTATATTTTCATTGCAAATGATCCTATTAAGTCCTAGAAGAACAAAGTCTATGGTATGCTTAAAGCGTATAGACAAACAGGTTTCAAATAAACTTCTTGATAAAGAAGATAAGCAAATGATCAAAATGATCAAAAATCATAATAAATGAGGTAAGTGATCTAGAAGATCACATGACATAACACTTCCTAATATCTCATGAGAGATTCAGGTACCTGAATATATGAATGAAGAGATCTCTATGTTATGTCATTATGAAAATATAGTGAAACTAATATAAAATGTTTGTCGACGATGTCACACCTCCTTTTTCACTTACACCCCCGGAAGAGGGTATAATAATGGAGTTTTTTTAATTAAAGGACAATCGAAACGAGATTTATTTATTAAAATTCAGAGTCGCCACTTGGGAGATTTATGATGTCCCAAGTCACCGGTTCAAATCCAGAATCGAGGAAAAGATTGACTCTGTATTACAGTCCTGTAAAGACCCCACCGGTCGTTTGGAACAAGTACAACCTTGTCTCCCCATATACTGCTAAATTCATGCTTCACGGTTCTTATGCAACTTGCCGGAAGAATTGGTTCAGGTTCGGAAAGGGTTTTGAAAGGAATTGAGACACTTTGTCTCCAAGAAGAGAGTTTAAGTTGAATTAAATTGACCAGAAGGTGAAATATGAGTAAATGAATCCAAAATGGAATTTTAATGTTGTCAATAGCTTCGTATAGTGATTTCGTACTCAGACGTATGTCCGAATATGGATTTAGAAGTCCATAGGACAATTCGACGCATTTTGGCGAATAATAAAGTTGAGGTGTTCTAATTCTATTATCTTATAAGTGGAAGAGGTCTATTACCATTATGGGTACCAAATGGATATGATAGCAAGTGTACGAGGCGTACTATACGACATATGGGGTCTAAGGAAAGACCTATGTCTAAGCAAAGTTGAAAAATTTTATAATAGACTAAAGTTGCAAATGAGTACGCACTAGACCTTACTTTGGACGACCATATCTACAGTTATATAAAGATTTATGTGATTCAATACCTATCATATTAAAGCCCTTCGAGTCCATAGGACACTTCCAGAAACATTTTGCACTGACACCTCGTGCCCCGCGGCGCCCCACGCGGCGCGGTAGTACAAAAATGGGT
>MU664543.1:8069-50692 GCA_026770625.1 Nicotiana glauca
GGCAAATCACATTCGGGCTTGCAGCCAATTGAACTAACCTATGTCTGACCCTCAAATGGGTCATGGATCAATGACCCGACTAGTTGACCCATTTAAACCTCTTAAACCAACAAAACACATTCGATACCAAATCAAAAGGTTTAAAATTAAAACTAAAAATAACAGCAATTTCGAGTAATTTCTACAAAAGTCTAACTGACTATGAAATTCAGATTAATACAATGAATAAACCTATTTATCAACTTAAAGGGGAAGGATTCTAACATACACTTAACGAAGAACAAGACTGACGAAATTGGGCCAAATAAAAAGTCCGAAGGAGAAGGGAGAAACAAAAATGAAAGATAATGAACAAAATTAACAACAAAGAAAAGAGAAAGAAATACATCAGAGATTTAGACTGGACTCGAATCAATTTTTGAAAGGTCTTACAATTTTTCGACCGGAATAGACCTTAAACTTCAAAACTAAGGTCCATTCCGGTCAAAAAATCCCTTACAGGCCTTTTATAATTTAGGGCTCGTGAACTTAGGGTTCAGATTCGATATTCGAGCATTTTGAAGAGGATTCGGGGGAAGCTGGTAAGGGATTTGGGGTGAGGGTGGTCCAGTGATTGTATGGTATCAATTTGGGGGTATTTGGGGAGGGTTAAGGTTTGACCGACCTCTTTTGATTTAAGATTCGAGGGGCTTGGGCAAGATTCAAGGGAAACGGACAAGGGTTTTGGGATGAGGAGGTTAAGGGGAAGCTGGGGTGTAAATTTGGCGGCCATCAGAGCCGGCGCCGCCGGGTTTACGATGATAGAAAGGGGTGTCGGCTAGGGTTTGGGGGTCGTCTTTGAAAGACGAGATACTGAGGGTGGGATGTTTGAGAGGGGACGTAGGGTCTATTTGGTTACTTAAATACTTAGGAGACGGGCTAATTTGGTCCATTGGATCAAATGATTTCGATGGTTCAGATCTGTTTCGACCTTCCAAACGAGGTCATTTGGTTTATAGGGTGTTGGACCGGTTCAAGGGCGGATCGGGTTTGGTTGGTGGGTAAAGATATGGACTGCTCGATCAAATTAATGGACGGCTCAGATCAGCCAACCTGAAACAGCGTCATTTCATCGACGCTGGAGACGGACTGGACCGTTCGATCTAATGAGATCGACGGTCCGGATTGAGTGTGACAAAAACGACGTCATTTGGATGGTCGAAATGGCTTAATCAATTTGGACCGTATAGGGGGTAATTTGGGCTGTGTAAGGGTGTTTGGATGTTTGGGCTTGGGAACTTAATTAAAATTGGCCCAATTCCTATTTCATTCTCTCTCTTTTTTCAATTTTCTTCCTAGTAAAAAGAAAAAAATACAACCTAGATTAATTCTTGATCAACTTATCCTAAAAATATTGATTGACTCTAAGTAGTCATTATCACAAATAACTAAATATCGAATTAAAAAAAAATCACACAATTTAACACTAAACACTAGAAAACGCAAAATACATTATTTTTTTTACTGAAATTTTCACATATTTATTAATTTCTTCCAAAATGTCAAAGTAAAACCTAAATGCGAATGCAACATATTTTTTTTGTATTTTTTATAGATTTAACAAATAAACATGCGCAAACAAATGCAAAAAATAAAAGAAAAAATACCACAAAAATTCACAAAATTGCACACAATAAACGAACGCTTTTTTTTTGTTTTTGCGGGAGTAATTCATGTGAGGCAAAAATCACGTGCTCACACCATCCTGCATTTTTTGCATTGCATAAGGCTACCTTTCTGCCTTCCGAGGTTAAGCACTACCTCTATCCTGCATTTCTTGCATTGCATTAGGCTACTTTTTTGCCTTTCGAGGTTAAGCACTACCTCCATCCTGCATTTCTTGCATTGCATAAGGCTACTTTTTTGACTTCCGAGGTTAAGCACTACCTCCAACCTGCATTTCTTGCCTTGCATAAGGCTACTTTTCTGCCTTCCGAGGTTAAGCACTACCTCTATCCTGCATTTCTTGCATTGCATAAGGCTACTTTTCTGCCTTCCGAGGTTAATCACTACCTCCATCTTGCATTTCTTGCATTGCATAAGGCTACTTTTTTGCCTTCTAAGGTTAAGCACTACCTCCATCCTGCATTTCTTATATTGCATAAGGCTAATTTTCTGCCTTCTGAGGTTAAGCTCTACCTCCACCTACATGGCTGAAATATTGCCAACTTCATTTAAATCTCTATATCGGCTGAAAGATCGCCATTTATATTTAAATCTTTACATCGGCTGAAAGATCGTCAGTTTCATTTAAATCCTGCATGGCTGAAATATCGCCTACTTCATTTAAATCTCTATATCGGCTGAAGGATCGCCATTTATATTTAAATATTTATGTCGGCTGAAAAATTGCCAGTTTTATTTAAATCCTACATGGCTGAAATATCGCCAACTTTATTTAAATCTCTGAAAGATTGCCATTTATATGTAAATCTTTACGTCGGCTAAAAGATTGCCAGTTTTATTTTAAATCCTGCATGGCTGAAATATCGCCCACTTCATTTAAATCCCTATGTCGGCTGAAAGATCACCATTTATATTTATGCTCTACATCGGCTGAAACATTGCCAAATCCTACATTTCATGGGCTGAAATATCGCCAAATTGTCCAAAGGTGTCATTGTTCGGAGGTACCATTTCCATAGCCTGAGAACGCCATGCCATGGCCCAAGGACCCCGCTTTATCTTTTGCATATCATTATTCAAAGGCATCATAGTTCGGAGGCACCATTATCATAGCCCAAGAACATCATTTCATGGCCTGCGAATCTTTTATTATACGCTTCATGGCCCAGGACGTCATGGTCTGAGGACGTCATCCTACCCGTCCAAAGACAACGTTTATGGTCCAACGGGAAATTGCATCACGTTTAAGTTTATGCACGATATGTTTGTATTGCTCATTTGAAGGTACGCCAGTTGGCAACAGCCATTACAGCATGAGCGATCTCGCTCCGGGTCCCGCAGCCCATCGGTCCCAAATCATCCTTCCCAACCTAAATGTTGCGTCCGTCCTTTTCAAAACCTCCATCGGCATATTCCATCGATGTATCCTGAACTACATATGACCTGATTCCTGTAAGACCAGGGATATGTAGGCAGCTCAAGAACCAGAGTTCAATCGAAACCTTTTTCAAAGTCGTTTCTTTCGGTCAAAATTGGCTGTCATATCTTTACCCGACAACTCTTTCATCCTTCCCGGGTAAAGAGGGGTAGCTGTTAATACCCAATTTTTCCCTACCTATTTTTATTCTCAAAATAGCATGTACATGCATATATAAGTATGCCAAAGAATTTTGACATTTTCCCTAATTTTTAAAGATTTTAAAATCATTTTATTGTATGTTTTAGTAGTACAAAATCCAATAATTATTCCCGAAATTATCATTTTGGTGAGTAATTTATTTCCATCTTCATATTTACACCAAAAAATAACTAAGGTGATTTTTGTATATTTTTATAAATTTATTTGATATTTTAAGCTAAATTGTGTAAAATTACAATTGTAGCCTATATTACGATTAATAGCAGTTTACAATTATAAAATTATTCCCAGTATTTCGAGATTAACGTTTATATATTATTAATTAGTTTAGTGATTTTAATTTATTTTTAAAATTACTATTTTAATTAAATTAAAAGGGGAGAAATTGGCTATTTAATACATAGCCTATTACATTTCAATTTTAGCCCAAATCAAACCCCCAATTTCCCAACCCAATTTTGATTTAAACCCAACCCATATCCCCTTAACCTAAGCCCGAACCGGATCCCGTTCAATCTAGACCATTGATCATTCAGATCAACAGTCCACAGTCACCCTTCCACAATTAAATGCATATGACCCCCTAACCTAATTCATTTCCCACTAACCCGCCGCCCTTGAATCCCCTTTCTCTCCAGTTCTCTCTGAAACCTTGTTCAAACCCTAGCCGCCGCCACCCAAACTAACCCTAATTCCCTTCGATTCTCACCAGAATCCATGGCTTCTCACGCCATGGAAACCTCATACTCCCCTCATACTGCTCCTATGAGCCTGATGCTTGAAGGATCGAGGACAGACTTCAAGGGTCTTCACTCAGATCTTCACCGATTTGAGGTTTCCGGCTATCTCCGGCCTTGCTCCTGCATATCCTAGTCTCTTAAGTCTGATTCCGACTTAGATCGAATCTTTTTAAAGCCTTTCTCACTCTAGGTTCTTCTGAAACCCTAACTATTTGAGGTTTTCTCTGATTCCTTTAGATCTGTTATGTATCTATGCTTTGCGTGATTTTTTAAAACGATTTCCCTAAATTTTCCTTTGAAAATTACTTTCAAAACCCCTCTTTTCCGATTTAGGGTTTCTGGAAAGTGTTCAAGTGTTTTTACGATTTTTCCTTCTTTATTATTTGTATTGTTTCTCTTACTCTGTTCTTGTATCATGTTCTCACTCGCTTTCTATTGTGTTCTTATACTTGCTCTATTATGCTCTTATGCGTTCTTCTACTGAGTTTCATACTTCGTGATTGAAATTTCTTTCGCTGTGTTTTTTATACTCCGTCCTGGCATATTCTCCTACTGCGTTCTTTACGCTATGATTCTACCTGTTTTTTTTTCTCTTCACCATGTTCTGCTATCTTCATCCTCTATAAGCATGTATTTCTTTTACTGTTTCTTCTACTGTCAGTTGTTCTCTCATTACGTTTCGAAAGTTTTTTCTTCACTCTGTTTGCTTTGATCTTTCTACTTGTTTGCATGCTTTACCATGAGCTTCTGAAAGAAGCCACTAAGACTATTTTTTGACTGCTTGCCTCTCCATCTCTGTGTTCGATTCAAGGTGGAAACCCTAGAATTTGGGATTCCGCCAGGGATTCAATTATGTAAGTTAGGGTTTTATTTTTAGAACCCTAACTCTCTGCTAAACTCTCCTGCACTGGATTCTTTCCACTAATTTTACAAGTTCATGACAAAATTCTTCGTGTTTAAGCCTGCCTGTGTGCTTTTATGTGTGTTGAATCTTTCTTTAAAAGGATTTCAACTAGTGATTGAATCAGAATCCTTTTTTTCGGGTTTTAATTGATTGTTACTGATTTTCCTTGAGTAAAACCTTTTTCTTCACCTTTTCTGACTGGGTTCATTCATACCAAATATTTTGGACTTGTGATTTCTTGGATGTTAATCGATTCTCTTCCCTTAATTATACAACTGTGTACTTTCAGAAACCTTATCCTTAAATAACCTTTATGAATTTTTCCTTAATTGTATCCTTTGCAGGAAGAGTTTGATTAATTTTTTTCCTTAGTTGGTTTACACCCGTTTGAATTTGAATCCCTTAATTAAAGGGAGTTTTATATGATTGATTGAAAATTAGACTTCAATTATTTTCTTACCTTGTTTCTCATAACTTTCACACTATAAATACCCGCCTTTTTCTTTTCACAACAAACACTAAATACATTTCAGACTTCACTTATAATTTTCACAACCTTTTCCGAACTTTCTTGTCTGCACTTTGGCTTTCACAAGACTACTTCTTTCTTTTGCCTATCTCTTTTAAAAACCGGTATGTCTTGATTCAATTCCCAGCATCATCCTAATATTTTTATTTACAGTCTTTGCACCTATGTCTACTTTCTGTAGAATTTGACATTGAAATGCTTATGTGCTACTATTTGCTTTACTTTCTTGTGAACATTAGTTCCCCATCCCATTTACCCCCATATGTTTTTAAGTGGGGTCTCAGGGTATGGCAACAAGAATTGTTGTTCATGAACTGAGTTTTGACCCCCTAAGTAGGCTAAAGGGTGTGCCAGTATGCCCCCATTGCTGGGTATGCCCTTGCCTACTCCTTTCTTGAATCCTGCTTGTTATGAATCCCCATATCCTCACTCCCCTATGTATGCTGAGTTAAGGAATAGCCTGGCAGCATCCCAATTGCTGTCCAAGGCTGAACCTGACCTTCAATAGGTCTTAACTCCCCAATTTATAACTGGCAAGCTGGTCAGGGGTGTGCCAGCACCCCAAAAATGCTTGGCATGACCACCAGCTTGCCATTTCCCCTCTACTACACTTGCACTTACTCATAGCCTTTAAGTTTTGCCCCCCTCCTATGAGCCTTGCCTTGGGACCTTGAGTTCTTTTTGAAATTGGATATTTGAGGGCTGGCCTTTCTACACAACACCATAATCTGATTCTGCAATGATATTTGGGGTGTAAGAATTGGCTGGAATTCTTGAATCTCCTTGGAACTTTGACACATCCCAAATAAGAGAAAGGCTTTAAAAAATCTGATCTTGGAAGTTGGTTTATCTCATATTATTAGACTCTGAGTTTGGATTAGGCTGATTATATGTAGATGTAATCATTGATGTAATTTTACTTTCTTTCTGATTCATTTGGGTTTGTAATAATTTTGTAATAACTACTAGGGTGGATAGTGAAACGGATGGGACTGAATGCATGCTAGAGGGGTATATATCATGTCTATAGGAATTACTACTTCCGAAATTCTTCATCTCATATAGATATCATGTCTATAGGAATAACTACTTCCGAAATTCTGCATCTTGTATAGAAATCATGTCTATAGGGAATAACTACTTCTAAAACTGTTGCATTTCATATAGATACCATGTTCATAGGTTTTCAGTATCTCATATAGATACCATGCTCATAGGTTTTTTGCACTTCATATAAATACCATGTCCATAAGTCGTTACTAAAATTTTGCATATCATATAGATAATATACCTATAGGACCCTGCACTCTTACAAACGTCCTAAACCAATCACGCATAGAAAAGTATGCCTATAGGGATAACTAAAATTTGAATCGTCCTCTCGCTCCTAAGTCTAAAATTAGTAGTAATTTTGTTTAACACTCGCAGAACTTATGACTTTGTAATTGATAATTCTTTTTCTGCAATCCGTTTATGCCTTCGTCTCTGAACTAATAGATATAATGCCTATAGGTACCTTTTAACACATAGGCAAACGATTAGGTAATTAATCAACCGTGTCAGTCTTTGACAACTACATCTAAGCAGGGCTAATTTGGACTCCCTCTATGGGAAATATGTGGTAAATCAACCTATCCTACGCCTTAATTTAATTTAGACCAAACCAGTTTGTGTAAAACATGCTAAACTATATGCTTCTCTTCAATTTTAGGAGGTTTATTTGAGCCATATCTACTTACCTGCTCTCCTAAAACTTGACGTATATGTTTTGAATGTTGCCTTAGAATTTTATCCTTTGAAACTATCAAAATTCCCCAAACTCCCTCCCCTTTAGGATTAGTAGTCCTATATGCTTCCGGGACTGATAGGATTGGGACAGGTAATAGCATGCAACAAGTAACGATACTATTCCGTGCTTAATACCTTAACGGGGTGGGAAGGGTAGATATGTATATGATGAACGGTGCGCTAATATCATGTGCAACCCCTCTTCTGAGGAGTGATTGTTGGATATTGCATTGATGTGATCCATATTGATTATAAACCTAGGACTCCCCTCCCATTAGGTGTTTCCTTACTTGTTTTCCCTATAAGTTATTCTAATCTTTTTTCATAAAAAATCTGTCTTATCCTTTTTCTCAAATGAGTTTAAACTTGTGTTCAAGCCCTTTTATTTGAGCCCTAATTGCTTATCTGTAAAGTCACAATTGTAACATGGCCGGGAACAACACTAGTGGATCTTGAGGGGTGCCTAACACCTTCCCCTCGAGATAATTTCTAGCCCTTACCCGAACTTTGGTTTTCCAACTCAAAACCCTTAGTGTCCTAATGTACTTAATCATTAGGTGGCGACTCTTCAAATCCAAAAACCCAATTCACAAATGGGAATAGAGGTGTCTTCCCAAATGTCGTAAACCCAATTTCGCAAGAAAAAAGGGGACGTCGACACACAGCTAGTGCCTGAACTGGTGCTGCTGGAGCCTGGTCCTGAGCTAGGGAAACTGAAGGATCCACAGGTGCTGCCCCTGTTGCTATAACTCTGCCACGATCACGATTGCGTCCACGGCCTCTGGTGGCCTCAGTGGGTGGTATTGGTGGTCGTCCATCACATCCGGTAGCTCATGTCCTCACCATCTATGAGAGAAAAGAATAAAGGGAAATTTAGTACTCGGATCAACAAGTTCGCACGACAAGAATTTCAAGAATGTAATGTTTTCCTAAAGGTTCTGCAGCCTCTCGAGGATAAATACAGACATCTCTGTACCGATCCTCGAGACTCTACTAAACCAGCTCATGACTCGTGAGACCTAGTAACCTAGGCTCTGATACCAATTTGTCACAGCCAAATTCCCTAAACCCGACCGTGATGGCACCTCTCGTGAAGACAAGGCCAGCCAGAACAATGCAAATACCTCTTTCAAAGTAATTAATTACCATTTAAAATTCTAACACATGCGTAACATAGCAAATAGTGCAGAAATAGCGATAATAACGAGGGAAACCATCCTGACACAGCCCAAACTGGGGTGTCACAAGTCATGAGCTACTATAGAGTTTGCTAAAAGTCTAAGAAGTAAAATATCTGATATAATAGTTTGAAAGAACTCAATTGACATAAAGATAAGGGAGGCAAGGGGCTGCGGACGTCAACAGCTACCTCGTCGCTCCAACTCGCTGCCTGGTCTGGAAAGAATCAGTGCTCAGGTGCAGACTTTGATATGCTTGTATCTGCACACATGGTGCAGGGAGTAATGTGAGTACTCCGACCCAGTGATTAATAATAATAAATAATAACTGAAGGCATGAAAACACATAACTGCACAAAGCAATTCTATATTAACCAGTAAAAATAGTAATACAGGAGAGCAGTTAGAATCAACTGAAATCTCCTTTTAAAATCAGGTAAAACAACAAGTAAATAGTGAGTAGAAATCTGCCCCTCGGGCCTAGTATTAATCGCTCAGAATAGTATCAGCAACTCGGGCTCAGTATAGTCACTCAGCATAATATCAGCCCCTCGGGCTCATTCTCATATCACATGGGTACCCGAGCTCACTGTGGGTGTGCAGACTCCGGAGGGACCCCTTACGGCCCAACCGCTATATCAACATAAGGCCTGAAAGCCTCCTCACATCACACTTGAGGCCTGAGAGCCTCCTCACATCACACTCAAGGCCTGAGAGGCTTCTCACATCACACTAGAGGCCTGAAAGCCTCCTCACATTACACTAGAGGCGTGAGAGCCTCCTCACATCACACTCAAGGCCTGAAAGCCTTCTCAGTCCAGGGAACATCATAAGCCCCTCGGGCATCAATAAAATAGTAGTGTTCAACCCAAACAGCAGTGAAATTATCATTAAAGTCTCAAAATTCAATTAAAGTGGCTGAGTTTATGAACCAGTATAATCATTAGGACTGAGTGCAAGTAATATATCAAAATAGTGAGGAAACAGTGATAACAATCCCCGAAGGATTCAAATAGTTGGCATTAAGCCCAAAATATGGCAATAAGCCCAAATCATGATGATAAACTAAACAGCACAGTCAAATACACGGTAAAATATCAAACGGGACAGACCAAGTCACAATCCCCAGTAGCAAACAACCCCGCGCTCGCCATTAAGCGTGTATTTCACCTCAATATTGTACTACGTTGTGCAAATCCGGGGTTTCAAACCCTCATGATATCATTTACTATCATACTCACCTCGAACCGGTGAAATCTCTAGCTCGCGATGCCTTTGCCCCTCATATCAACCTCCACGCGTGTCGAATCTATCAAAAATCAGAGCGGATACATCATAATAGGCTAAGGGAACATAACCCAATCGAAAAGACTCAAAACATATCGAAATTCATGAAATTTGCAAAACTCGAACCCCAGGCCCACTTCTAAAAAAATCAAAAAGTTTAACATCATCGGATTCTTTATCTTGCCACGTGTCTATACATACCAAAGACTCCCAAATCCGAGCCCAAATGACCCATCAAATCCCACTTTGAAATATCAAATTCCAAGCCCTAGCTTTTCCCACTTTTGATAAATTTTCATAAATTTCTATGTTAATTCCACCATTAAATCATGTATTTAGGTTATAGGACTCACCTCAAATCACACCCAGTCGAAATCACCTTCAATTCACGTCCAAAAGCTCTCAAGGTTGTTCAAAAATAGTGGAAATAAGACTTGGTTTGCGGATGAAATATTTAATAAAACCCGTCTGTCGAGACTTTTTTTCCTCTATGCGAATGCAAGGGACCTCTCGCGTTCGCAATGAACAAAATATGCTACTGCCAAAAAATACCCTTCGCGAACACGGTTACACTCACGTGAACGTGAAGTTCTGAACCCCTAAGCATACGCGAACGCGTACTGCTCCACGCAGACTCGAAGTCCAACAGCCCTAGGACACAAGTCCTTATACGCGAACGCGTATGCCTTCACATGAATGCGATGACTCAACACCTGACCCTTTCGCGATTGCGAGGCCCTAGACGCGAACACGAAGGTCAAAATCATGGTCCTGCAAGTTCCTTCTACGCGTTCGTGACTCACCAACGCAAACGCGAAGACCATTTCTTCTGCAACAGCTAATCTGAAGTTTCTACAATATTTTCCAAGTTTAAATCTTCCCGTTAGCCATCCGAAATCACCCCGAGGCCCCTGGGACCTCAACCAAAATCACCAAAACATCCTAATACACCATTCAAACTTGTTCCAATCATCAAAACACATCAAACAATACTAAAATCATCAATTCTCACCGGATTCAAGCCCAAGTTCTTCAAAAACTTCCGAAACACGCATTTGATCAAAAACCCAACCAAATCACCTCTGAATGACCTGAAATTTTGCGCACACATCCCAAATCACATAACAAAGCTACAACAACTCTCGGAATCCCATTCCGACCCTCGGATCAAAATCTCACCTATCAACCGGAATTCGCCAAAAGGCTAACTTCGCCAATTCAAGCCTAATTCTTTACCGGACCACCAAAACCAATTTCGATCACGCTCCTAAGTCACCAATCATCCCTCGAAGCTAACCGAATTACCGAAATTCACATTCGAGCCCTCTAACTCATAAGTCAACATCTGGTTGACTTTTCCAAAACAACTTTTCCTTAAAGAGACTAAATGTCTCATTTCTGTCCAAAACCAATCCAATTCGACTCATTCACCCAAGACTCTTACAATGAAACATAAGGAAGCAGAAAATGAGGAAAATGGAGCGGTAACTCACGTGACGATGGGCCGGGTCATCACAACATCTGAAGAAGTTAAAGTCCCAGAACTGAATTTGGCTAGCACCCGCTGGTAACGAATCAGAAAAAATTGCTACCACCCACTGAAAAAGAAATTGCCAAGAAGTTAAAGTCCCAAAAAGATTCTATTGATTATAAAGAATAACAATCTAGTTTCGAAAACAATCAAAATCGGAAAGGGAGAAGAATAAGAAACATACTGGAATTGGCCATGGAGATTTCGTTGCTTTCATTAGGGTCAAGCCAGAGAGGCAGCGTATTTTATGTGGGAGAGGGCAGTGTATTTTATAGATTAAGGGTAGGAGGTGACCATAAATAGGTATTTGACTATAAAAATCAAATGGTAGTTATAGAATATAATTTTTTAAAATGTTATTTATTTAAAATAAATAAAGTATCAACCTTTTCTATAGGAGGTAATTAATCCTATGTTTAATAACTGGATATCTGAAAATATAGCCATTGGTGCTTTGGTATAGTTATGTGTGTATCTTTTAGGAAAAATGGTCATTTTTCATTAATATAAAATCTTGGTGGACAATTTCCCCTTTTTTTTCTCCCACCTTTTTGAAGTGGTAAATGATACTATTAAAACTACCAAGGAGGTTAGTGTAATATCATTCAAGCCTCTTAGATTTGCTATTTTTCGTTTGAATTTAAGTCATTTGAATTGATGCAACAATTTCTATGCTATTACTATAGTTTAATCAATTGAAATAAGTTATTTGCCATATTTTTAGATTACTATATAAGGTCACATTTGACCCTCAACGTCTCTACGCCGATGGATACGCCCATTGAGCATACATCAACTAAAGCAAAGATACGACTTGGGCGTGGGGACAAATGCGACGTCGTTTAAAACTCAGCGTCCTCACTAGGAAGACGTTGCCTACTTTTGTACCTTATGATTATTTCGAGGAAGGTCTCCTACGATATAAAAGAAACCTTCACATTGTAAAAGTGGCATCATTATTATTCTCGAATAATACAAATCTCTGATTTTCTCCTACTCTCTCTCTCTCTATCTCTACATCTAACGAACACTTATTCTCGAGCTCATCTTATTGTTTTCTACTATTAGATCTACAATAACAATTTCATTTTTTTTTCATCTCTAGGATTTATTATATATGATTACGATTTACCCTCATTTATTTTTAATTGTTTTTAAGCTTACAAAGTATATTCATAACTTTTGATCCAAATAATTTGGTGCCGTCTGTGGGGATTTTGAGAATCAAAATCATAGTATCCACCTAGAGAACAACCAACTACCATTCTCTACACCACACGAAAAGATGGCCAAAAATAACACAAGATCAAAAGCAATAGTGGGTGTTACAGCCAATCTCCTTGGTCCCCTCAACAAGGCCAGTGACGAGGGCATGTTGAATGCAACCCCTAGCACCACACCCGGTGCAGAGATCTCACCCTCCCCATCCGAAGATCTGACTATCTTACATGAAAAAGGAGCTTCCATATCTGCGGCTAAGGAAGCACCCTCGGTGGTCAAGAAGCTACTGGAAGAATGACTAACAAGTACTCTAAGTGGCTTAGTTGAGAAGTCACCGCAAAATAACGTCAGGTGTACGCCAAAGGTAAGCATCACTGCTGCCATGGGTGAACCCGAAGTTGTACGAGCAAATAACAAGCTCATCGAAGCACAGGCCAACGATGGCACACTAACAGCCATCTTAAAGAAGATGGAAGAAACGGAAAATGAAAACAAGGCGCTTCGTGACCAAATGAAAGAACATCAGGAGAGGGTAGACAAGATCCCCGGTGCTCCTAAATTTCTACCAAAACGAGACGTGGGGAGGTTCGTTTAACAACCATACACCGAGGAAGCTGCCCCTCACTCTATCCCAAAAACCTTCAAGATGTCACCCTACTTGAGGGTGTATGACGAAACCACAGATCCCGAGGATCATTTGATCCACTATGTCACTGCCATGAAGGGTAACGATCTATCAAAAGAACAGGTACCATCGGTGCTGCTGAAGAAGTTTGGTAAGACGTTGACAGGAGGAGCCCTAACGTGGTACTCTCAGCTACCAGCTAAGGCGATATCAACGTTTGAGGAAATGGCGGATAAGTTCGTCACCGGCCATGCAGGTGCAAAGAAAGCGGAAGCAAAGGTCAACGACATCTTCGCCATCAGGCAAACCATAGGGGAGGGACTCAGGGACTTCCTAGCCAGGTTTAACAGGGTAAGGATAAGTCTGGCAAACGTATCGGAAGGTATGACAGTCGCCGCTTTCCAGAATGGGCTAAACAGGGACGATTCGAAGGCAACCAAGAAGATACTAAGCCGCCTCATGAAATATCCCCTACCACATGGGAGGAAATCCACAATGCCTATTGCGCTGAAGTACGGGCGGACGAGGATGATCTTAATAGGCCGACCCAACGGCTAACAACGATGCACTCAGAAACAAGGAGGGGTCGACGCAATGAAGGACGGCGAGAACAACTCTCACGCTCCAACAAAGACCGACATCAGCTATATACCAGATCCTCCCATCCACCACCAAGGCATACAGATGCTCTATAGCGACACGTCGCCCCACTCTAAAATGAAAGAGGTACACCTCCCTTATTGTCCGCCCATAACTTTTGTGTGTCTCCTTCAGAAATAGTGTACGCACTGGAGAAGCTGGTCACCAAAGTGCAGTGTCCGCAGAAGATGAAATCAGACCCTGCCACAAGGAAATCAAACGTCCTATGCGAGTTCCATCAGGAACGGGGACACAAAACCGAAGACTGCATCAACCTACGGCAAGAGGTGGTCAGGATGCTGAACCAGGGATACCTGAGGAAATTACTCAGTGACAAAGGGAAAATAAACTTTGCACACGGACAGGAATAACCCCACGGCCTGCCGAAGCCGCCCTCCCCAGCACGCACGATAAACATGATCGTCGGAGGCGGCGATGACTCATCAATCAATCACGTCAAGTTCGCCACCACGCACAAACTAAAGCGGACCATCGCCCATGAACGGTATGACAACTTTGAAGATAGTATCACCTTCGATAAGTCCGATGCCGACGGTTTGTCTTTCCCTCATTACGACGCTTTAGTTATCACTTTTCGTATCGCCGATACAGATATTAAAAGAATCATGGTTGACCACGGAAGTGGCGCCAGTATTATCCACCCGAGGGTCCTCGTACAATTGGGACTCGAGGATAGGATAATATCGCATTGCATAACACTAACTGGTTTTAACAATGCAATGGAATAGACATCCGGAGAAATATCACTGCCCGTTTTAGCAGGAGGAGTCACGCTGGAAACAACTTTCCACGTGATGAACCAGGAAACCGCATACAACATCATCATAGGATGCCCATGGATACATGCCATGCGAGCGGTCCCTTCAAGCTTTTACCAAGTGATCAAATTCCCTACCCCATGGGGAGTATTCAGCATTCGAGGCGAGCCGCGCACCGCACAGTTATGCTACAAAATAGCTCAAGATTATGCCCACACCAAACAACTAAAGGGGGTGAGTGCAGAGGCATAGCAATCAGCTGTATCGGGGACTAAGGACAACCTGAAAATGGAAACCATCAGAGACCCCGATGTCGTGGAGACCTATAAAGCAACGGTCGAAGATCTCGACCCGGTCTAATTGGATGACACCGACCTTATAAAGAAAGCCTACATCAGGCACGGCCTCGCCAACCCGAGTAAGTATCGTGAATTCCTAACTAACCATGCAGATTTATTTGCTTTTTCCCATTCAGATATGCCAGGAATCCCGCGAAACATCGCCAACCACAAGCTAAATGTTGATCCATTACATCCGCATGTGCGATAGATGAGAAGATAATTCAACGCCGCTATCAATGAAGTGGTCAATGAGGAAGTAGACAAGTTACTGGCCAATGGTTCCATCAAGGAATCGAAGTACCCCAGTGGGACGCCAATGTCGTCGTGGTCAAAAAGAAAAATGGAAAGTGGAGAATGTGTGTGGATTTCACTTATCTGAACAAGGCATGCCCAAAGGATTCATTCCCGCAACCCCACATCGACCAATTGATCAACGCCACCGCGGGACATAAACTGTTGAGCTTCTTAGATGCCTACGCCGGCTACAATCAAATCATGATGGCCGAGGGGGACCAGGAGAAAACAACTTTCATCACCCACCAAGGAACGTATTGCTACAAGGTAATGCCCTTCGGTTTCAAAAATGTTGGGTCTACGTACCAAAGACCGGTCACCAAAATGTTTAAAGAGCAGCTCGGTAAGACCGTGGAAGTCTATATCGACGATATGCTAGTGAAATCAAAAAGGAAAGAAGACCACATCAACCATCTGAAAGAAGCCTTCAAGATATTGAGAAGGTACGGGATGAAGTTGAACCCCGAGAAATGCGCCTTTGGCGTGGCCTCAGGAAAATTCTTAGGATTTCTCGTGTCACAACGAGGCATCGAGGTCAACCCAGACTAGATCAAGGCGATAGATGCAATACCTGAGATTCTGAATAGCAAAAACCAGGTACAAAAGCTTACGAGGCGAATAGCCGCCCTATCCAGATTCATCTCACGATCCTCCGATAGGTGCCATAAATTTTTCAATGTGTTGTGAAAGGAAAATAGGTTACAATGGAACGAGGAATGCGTCGAAGCCTTGAAAAAATTGAAAGCATACCTATCTTTGCCACCACTGCTGGCCAAAGCGAGTCCAGGCGAGCCCCTGCTGGTGTATTTGGCCGTATCTGCGGTCGCCGTCAGCGCAATCTTAGTTCGCGAAAATGAAGGTACACAATCTCCTATTTACTATGTTAGAAAAACCTTAATGGACGCCGAAACATGGTATCCACACTTTGAAAAGTTAGCTCTGGCATTGGTCGTAGCTTCACGGAAGCTCCGACCCTATTTTCAGTGCCACCCCATAAAAGTAGTAACGACCTTCCTCTTGAGAAGCGTCCTACATAAGCCTGAATATCAGGAAGACTCGCCAGATGGGCTATAGAGCTCAGCGAGCACGATATCTCATACCACCCCAAGAACCGCCATCAAGTCGCAAGTACTTGCTGACTTTATAGCCGATTGCAGCGCAGAAATACTGCCAGAAACGAAACTAGAGGCACGTCATGCCCCCTCCATCACCGACCTATGGACTCTTTACACTAACGGTACCGCTAATTCCTCGGGATCAGGATTGAGACTTGTTATCGAGGTCCCGACGGGTGAAATAATTTGCCAGTCCGTACGATGCCCCAAAATGACTAACAATGAGGCCGAGTACGAGGCTGTTATTACAGGTATAAAACTAGCCATCAAATATGGGGCTTGAGGACTCGTTCTCCATTGTGACTCCCAACTCGTAGTGAACCAGGTCACTCGGACTTACCAAATCAAGGAGCAGAGATTGCAAAAAATACCAGTCAGATATCCACAGATTAATGACTGAGTTCGACGAGTGCCGCTTCGAACAAATTTCGAGGGCACGGAACGTGGAAGCAGATGGTTTGGAAAAATTGGCCGCAACCACTAAAAAATTCAACAAAGAAAGCGTGGTCACCCTCCTCCATTCAGCTATTGATCACACTGAGGTACTATCTTCAAATTTGACTTGGGACTGGCGCAACCAATTTGTATCCTATCTGTAAGATGGGACACTCCCACTCGACAAAAAAGAAGTAAAGAAGCTCCGCGTACAGGCCGTCAGGTATTGCTTTATAAACCACGAGCTCTACAAAAGGACGTTTGGCGGACCCCTGGCCAAGTGCCTAGGGCCGTACCAAACGAGGCCTGTACTTGAAGAGGTACACGAGGGTCACTGTGGCACCCACACAGGTAACCGCACCCTCGTACGCTGCATAATATGGGCTGGCTATTATTGGCCCACTATGAAGAAAGAGGCAACAGAATACGTTTGCCGATGCGAACAATGCCAAAAGTATGCCCCCATGATACACAAACCAGGAGAGACCCTCCACTCAATCACTTCCACGTGGCCTTTCATCAAATAGGGAATGGACATAGTCGGTCCCCTACCAGCGGGACGAGGAAAGGTACGATTTCTATTAGTTTTAACTGACTATTGCTCCAAGTAGGTGGAAGCAGGTGCGTACCCCCAAATACGCGAACAAGAAGTCATCGCCTTCATATGGAAGAATATCATCTGCCGTTTCGTCATCCCCAAGGAAATCAGCTGCGACAACACATGACAGTTCGTCGGCCAGAAGACAATAGAATTCTTCGACAAATGGCATATTAAGCGAATACTCTCCATGCCATTTCATCCCGCCGCCAACGGCCAAGCAGAGTCTTCCAACAAAACAATACTGAGCATACTGAAAAAGAAACTCGATGAAGCCAAAGGGCTATGGCCCGAGCTACTACCAGAAGTGTTGTGGGCACACCAGACCACACCTAAATCCTGCACGGGAGAAATTCCATACTCACTGGTCTATGAAATCTACGCGGTCATACCAGTCGAAGTCGGTAAACCAAGCTTGAGGTACTCACATACCAGCGGAGCAGACAATGACATAAACAGACTTCAAGACCTCGATGAGGCCGAGAAAAGAAGAGAAATGGCCCACATAAGAATGGTGGATTGGAAACAGCAAGTCGAGAGATACTACAACTGGAGAACCAAAGTAAGACCACTCAAAGTGGGAGACTATGTCCTCAAAGCCAAAACATTGGCATCAAAAGACCCAAGCGAAGGAAAACTGGGCACCAACTGGGACGGACCCTACAAAATCACATCAGCAGCAGGTAAAGGAGCATTCCAATTAGAAAAAATGGAAGGAAAAACTCTCCAAAACAATTGGAACGTCACCCACTTCAAGTATTTCCATTTCTGAAAGGCGTCTCCCGAGTCGCACTCTTTTTCCCTTACCCGCATTTTATTCCAATTGGGTTTTCTCGAGGAGGTTTTTAACGAGGTGGCAGAGTGGACACCTGGAGATATTTGCGGAACAAGTTTATCATACCAGCCACTCCATACACTCTTCTGGCTGACATGACAAAGGGACTGAACTAGCATGATCTCCAATGTATAAACGGCTAAGACATCTCCAATGTGTAAACGGCTAAGGCCATCTCCAATGTAGAAACGGCTAAGGCCATCTCCAATGTGTAAATGGCTAAGGCCATCTCCAGTGTGTAAACGGCTAAGTCCATCCTCAATGTATAAACGGCTAAGGCCATCTCCAGTATGTAAATGGCTAAGGCCGTCTCCAATGTGCAAATGGCTAAGGCCATCTCCAATGTGCAAATGGCTAAGGTCGTCTCTAATATGCAAATGGCTAAGGCCATCTCTAGTGTGCAAACGGCTAAAGTCGTCTCCAATGTGCAAATAGCTAAGGCCGTCTCCAATGTGCAAATGGCTAAGGTCATCTCCAATGTGCAAACGTCTAAGGCTGTCTCCAATGTCCAAACGGCTAAGGCCATCGTCGTCAATAAGTCGACCCAGCTCGACTATGACAAACAAGTAATTCGACGACAATCGAAGTTACGTACATAGCTAAGGCCATCGACAGTATTATGGCTAAAGCCATCGTCGTCAAAAAGTCGACCCAACTCGACTACGACAAACAAGTAATTCGACGACAGTCCAAGTTACGTACATGGTTAAGGCTATCGACAGTATTATGGCTAAGGCCATCATCGTTAATAAGTCGACCCAGCTCGACTACAACAAATAAGTAATTTGATGACAGTCGAAGTTACGTACATGGCCAAGGCCATCGACAGTATTATGGCTAAGTCCATCGTCATTATAAGTCGACCTAGCTCGACTACGACAAACAAGTAATTCGACGACAGTCGAAGTTACGTACATGGCTAAGACCATCGACAGTATTATGGCCAAGGCCATCGTCGTCAGTAAGTCAACCCAGCTCGACAACGACAAACAAGTAATTCAATGACAGTCGAAGTTGCATACATGGCTAAGACCATCGACAGTATTATATCTAAGGCCATCGTCGCCAACAGTCGCCAACCCTGTTCGACTATGACAAAGGGCACTTAAATAACAATTGAAGTGATGTCGTTATTAGCTAAAGCCACCACTATGTAGCGTCGAAGCCGCATCCTATCAGCGGAGAACACAGACAACGTTCAAAAAAACACACTGAAAATCTTACAAGTAAGCGAGCACCCACTCTGCAGAGATGAGGTACCGAAAATAAAAGATACAAAAGGAAAATAATGGCAGCAAAAGTATGACTTTCATTATCATCCAAAAAATACATGTACACCCGACCTTACAAAAGGTCCCATTTACATTCCAAAATACAACAAAACAAAAATATATACAAGTCCTAAGGGGCTTCGCCGCTTCGCCCGTCACCCGCTGCGTGACCGCCATTCTGCTCATCGTCCCAGGCCTGACCTTCATCTTGTCCATCGCCGATCCCGAGTTGATAAGTTGCAGAGATCCAAGAGCCGGATCCTAGATGGTTGACGTCTTTGGAGTTATAGCTCGCCCGATCTGGGGAGTCAGAACTATACCCACAGATTTCGCAGGCAACAAGAACTCCTCGAGTACGACTAATCTGGCCTCGGCGTATACCCACATCTCATGCGCCTCAAGATACACATCCTCATCAGACCTTGGCGCAGCAGTCCGCTTAAGGACTTCAATCTCAGCCGCCCTAACATCAAGTTCGACGGTCAAGGCAGCGACCTTGGTCCGCAAATCAGCAGCTTCCGCCGCTACCCCACGGCTAACCTCCAATTCCTCTTCCTTCAACTGAAGAAGAGTCTCCAGCTCAATGTTCCGAGCTAGAGCAGTCATCAGTTGCTCATCGACCTGCTCCAGCTATTCAAGGCCCTCACGGAACACTCGAAATTCTGGGTCCTGCTTAAGTAGGTCCGCCAACGCCCGATGCTTGGCACGGCACCGTTGGTACTTCTTCGCCATCTTGTTGAAAGTGGCTGCCTTCTTTTGCGCCCGTCGCCTCCTCTCCACTTCCAAAATGAGAGTATAAAAAGGAGAAGAAAAAGAGGAAAGGCAAGTCAGTACGCATCAAAGTTAGCCTTACGGCACACAAAGAAAACTGAAAGCTACCTGCAAGGCCGCGCCAGCAACCCTCCAAGACAGATCCTCGTCATTAACACCCTTCAGCATTTCACGCTCAACAGCCGCACATAACAGGGTCATATCTGTTGCGGCCTGCTCGCTATGTTGTAACAGGTTATACCCTTCTGGGATCATAATTCGGCGGTTGGACCTACCCGTCATCGTCTCCACATGGGCTGGACCCCTCGTTAACCCATCTGCATCTCCATGGGCAGCCTCAGGGTCCGCCCTATCGACACCGTCGCCCACTTTTCCAATAGCAGCCGACGAACCGCTCTCCAAAACATGGGCTAGGCTGGCATCGATGACAGCTCTCCTTTGGGGAGCCAACCTCCCAGAACGGATAGCATCGGCCATAAAAACCAGCCTCGACACTTGACGGGGCTCACTTACCCTCTCGTCTTCAGTCGATATCCCTTTGACCGTTATCAACCGCCGTCTCTTTCTCTCTGGTGGCTCCTTACCTTCAGAAGTCACCTCCATAGGCCGCGGGGACGACACTGAATGAGTCGCCTCACTTGCAGACACTGCCACAAGTGTAACCTCCTAGTGAGGAACCTCGGGAGCGCCATCACTGAACGAGCCGCAGGGTTAGACACCAAGTGCTCCATTCTGATGTAGAAGTACCTACGCCAGAAACAGCGGTTGGTCTTGTCGTCGGACTTAACTACCAAGCCCTTCGTGCCATGGCTCTTTAATTGCAGCATGGTACCCCTCAGGTAACCAGGGCTGAATAACTGTAAAAGATGATGAACTGAGACGCCGCACTTAGCCTTAGTTGCGTACGTGGTCAAAATCCTGCACATCTTCAAGGTATAAGGAGTAAGCTGAGCCGGACACACATTGAAAAAGCGACAAAGCTCCTCCACTGGAGAGTAAATCTGGAGACCATAACCGATCAAAAATGGGTACTCATAAAATGTGCAGTATCCAGGCCTGTGCACATTGGCATAGTCCATCCCAGCCGGAGCCATTTCCATATGGTCCGGAATGTTGTGTGTCGCTCGAAGATTGTCTAGATAAAATTGCAATAAATCACTATACTCCCAAGGAAGGGCTGGGCTTTTCGTTTGAAAATCCCTTCAAATGTGCATCTCCTTTGGGAGGACGTTATCTATAGTAAGGGGAACAAGGGTTTTTTCTATTTCTTCCTCCTCGCCGCCGGAGGAGGGTGGAACCCTAGATGGGGCAGTATCTTTGGCCTTTTTACTGCCTTCACGACGTTTTGCTATGTTGTCCCGTTTAAGAAACAAAGCACTAATGACGAGAAGTGTAACTTCAAAGAAGTGGAGGAGTCTCACACGAAATAACGGTTACAAGAAAGAAAGGCAAAGAAGGAAGCCGGAAAATATTTTCCAAAGGTTCGAAAGATTAAACAGTTTGAACCTTCCCCCTATTTATAGGGTTAGGTTGCGCAGAAATCGAAAAGGCATGATTCGAAACGGCCGCGGGAAACCAAAATATCACATCATCCTCTGAACCGCCTCGGGAGTAAGTATAATAATGATGCATGCGGGCGATGACGTCATTCCAAAAAGGGAGCCACGCGTCAGCAGCTCGACAATGTCATACATTTCATCTCATTCACGTTGCCGCCCCAAGGCAAGGTCAAATTATCCCAAGACGAGGTTTGCATTTTCACCCATTGAAGACGCCTACCGAATGCGTCCCCAACGAGCGGAGGGACTAACTGTATAGGGTCAAATTTGACCCTCAACATCTCTACACCAATGGGTACGCCCATTGAGCATACGCCAACTAAAGCAAAGATACGACTTGGGCGTGGGGACAAATGCGACGTCGTTTAAAACTCTGCATCCTCACTAGGAAGACGTTGCCTACTTTTGTACCTTATGATTATTTCGAGGAAGGTCTCGTACTATATAAAGGAGACATTCACATTGTAAAAGGGGCATCGTTATTATTCTCGAATAATACAACTCCCTGATTTTCTCCTACTCTCTCTCTCTATCTCTACATCTAACAAACACTTATTCTCAAGCTCATCTTATCGTTTTCTACTATCAGATCTACAATAACAATTTCATTTTTTTCATCTCTAGGCTTTATTATATTTGATTACGATTTACCCTCATTTATTTTTTATTATTTTTAAGCTTACAAAGTATATTCATAACTTTTGAGCCAAACAATTACCATTAATCCAACCCACTGTAGATAGTTACTGTGGTTAACGTTTTTCAAATAAGATGATACGTTATTGTGTTTTAAGGTTATTGTGCTTCTCTTTTTTTTAATAACATCGCTTCTGATAGTTAAAAAAAAAGGTATAAAACTGTGAAAAAGATCTTATGCAGCTGGAAATAGGTTGTGTTACAAGAAATTTGAAATATCTTATGCAGGATCAGTTGTCTGTCTTCCACGTAAATTCTTGGCACTATCTATAATTTGTATCTAAAGTGGTGCAATATTAGAAGATTAAGGAAATACTTCCTATGACATTAAATGGAAAGTTAATAACTACCCTTCAAGATAAGATAAGGCCTCGCTAAAATCAAAGAGTTCTTATATATTGCTTTTTCCCATTCTGTTTCAAACTATAATTGTATCACCATATATATATATATATATATATATATATATATATATATATATATATATATACTCTAAAAAATATATTTTTTTGCTGACGCACAAAGAAAATATTTTATTGCGAATGAACAAGATATTGAGGAATTGTCCATACATAAAATCAGAACTATTGATACGGATCTTTTCCAATTAAAAAAAGAATCTTGTGTTCCAATAGAAGCATAAATGACGTGGATTATTCAAGAATCGCTTGGAAAGCATAAGTAAAGCTGCAAGTTGCGGCAAGCTTAGGAATTGCTTGGAGAATGTTGGCAGAAATTAGGTAATTATTTGCCTAACAAAATTAACTAAAAGTTGATATTTTTTATTTATCATATAACTAATTCGAAAAGCAAGATATTCCGAGTTGCTTGAGTAATTCCAAAAACACGACATTTTGCCTAACTTTTGCTAAATTCATGTGTTACTGCTTTGTCTGGGCATTTGCAGAGTAGTTAGAACTTAGAAACAATTGACACATAATGAGGCGTGCAAACCACTAATTTGGTAGCAGCATGGGCATCTTTGAGCGCACAAACTTAATTTGGTTCTGCATTTATGCCAAACTTTTCTGTTGATAACTATTGGTCATATTTAGGGCAGATTCAATATTTCAAAATGTTAGAAGTCTGTCTGATTCAGATTGTAAGTCGAAGCTTTTTACTTGGAGCGTGGACAATATGATATGGGGAAAGTATAGATATACCTGATTTAGGACTACCATAGATGTCATACCTATAGTATACAAAAATTTACAAATTTTACCCGTTTCAAAACACACTTCAGACAATTGTATGTGAAGTTATAAATATCGAATAGTGTATAATTCAAAAAAATGAAAGTGAAACTTCAGACGATTGGGTCTGAAATTCTTCTGTCACAGTGTAGACTTCAGGCAATTATGATTGAAGTTCGATTGAATTAGTGCAAACTTTAAATAATCACATCTGAAATTCCCCTATCATAGTTTAAGCAATCGCATCTGAAGTTCGTCTAAACCAGTCCTAACTCCAAATGATTTCGTGGAAAAAAATGGGTCCAAAGTTCTTCCGTCACATTGTAAACTTCAGACAATTATGACCACAGTTTACCTGAAGCAGTATAAACTTCAAACAATCACGTTTGAAGTCCCCAAATTGTAGTCCAAACTTCATACACTACTAGAAAATAAGCCTAAGGCAACGCCACACATTCCGTTGCCATAGTAAAACAATCCGTTGCGATTAAGCTAGTGCAACGGTTTAGCGTCTGTTGTGGGAACTTGCGTCGCTATTGGTCTATTGCAACGTCTTCAAGCAACGGTTTCATAACCGTTGCCATAGGAACATCTACTGCGACGGTTTTATCATGAGCAAATCCAACGTTTAGTATTGAGTTATGGCAACGGACTACAGCAAAGCTTGTTTTGCCAGCAGTATGTGGATTCTTCAATTTTTTTCGATTCTCGGTATTGATCTCTGACATTTTCTGCAAATAAAGCAGTCAACAAGAACAGAGAAAAAAGTGTTCAATTAAGTTGTACCATTTGTTTCTTGTTTCACTTTACTCTCAAAATATAAAATATGATTGCCCTATTTTTTTAATTTAAATACAAATATACCATTGTTTGTAAGTTATAAGTTTTAGTTGCTACAAGTAGTTAAACTTACCTGGACTTTTTCAGAGTTCCAATATTTGAGGAGATCCTTAAATTGAGATGTTGGAATATATTCAGGCCTATTTTGCATTCGAATTTTATCTTTACCGTAGGCTTCAAAGTGCTTTTTTTTTTCAAATTACTCTTGTGTCTTCTCCAAACAGCTTGAATTCCATCCAAAACTCATCTTTTCGCAGTGTCAGGGATATCATACTTCTCCTATAAATTGTTTTAATGGGTTAATAAAAAAGTATTGAATATATTCAAATAAAAATTGAATTAGAAACTTCAAATATTGGTATATGCCAACAAATCATCTTTTGTGTCCATTTTCCTCCAATCATATATATCAAGAGGGCAAAGATTTGCATTCCTTGCCAATGTGCCAAGGAAACAGCCCAATTCTATCACAACATCTTTACTAGGACTAACAGGATGATTTTGCCCATTTACTACGATCAATTTTCGGTCATGCCTTCCATTTACACTAACATCTTTATTTTACCTCTTTTCCTTTTTTGAGAAGAAGACCCTACAATAATACAACCATAGATAATCATAAAATTACATATAATTTAATTTTATAATTGAAAAAGAATGCTAGTATTTGTACGAAAATTCTTGCCTTGTTGTTCACATTGTTCTTGTTCATCAACAGTTGAATTCAATTGCATTTGCTCCTCTAATATTTCTGCTGCAGGGGTGGTTGTTTTAGTTAGTATTTGATGGTCTTCAACTAAATTTTGAAGATGCTCACCCTCTTCACTTGACCGTATACAGCTAGCTGGAACCTTTATTTTTTTGGTCAGTGATAACTTTTTTTGGTATGCCAAAGAGGCAAGTGTTCCAGCATTAATACATGTCGAGTTTTTTGTTTTTTTCTTTTGTTTCAGACGTTCGTCTTGCCTCATGGCTATCAAGCTCTGTCAAAATGATAAAACATAAAACAGTTAGAGCCAAAATTAGTATATAAGAAAGCAATCAAAAATAACATTCAAATAAAATTATAGAACAATCAAAGAAAAGAAATATCAAATAACATTCTTTTCCATTTTTCTTTCAAAGTGACTGTACAAAGAAGAATAGAAGAAAATGCAAAAGAGAACTCTTCTGAAGTTTTCATATTTGTAATCTCAAAAGAAGTTCAGAAATTACTCTTCAATCATCAGCATCCATCCAATCCCAATCAGTATCATCAATATCATCCTCTTCTTCCGATGTTTCTATATTTGTATCTGATAAAAGCTCTGCATGAGATGGCATATCAATGACATCACTTGGAACATCTTCTCTCGACAATATAACATCAACATCAGGTAATCTAACTGATGAACCAATATCATCATCAGGCTCCCTCCAAAATGTGTCTGCATTATTATCACAATTCTCTTCCTCCAAATCATACAAGTCAACAGGGACTCTGTTTCTTGGGTTATAAACATCTTTCTCTATTGGATCCTCCACATAAAAAACTTGATGCACATGAGATGCCAATACAAAGGGGTCATCGACACTACATAATCTGTTGAAGTATACCCGAGTTAAGCCATATTCATCTATTTCATAATGGAATCAACCACATCCAAATAATATAACACTAAAACAACCCCAATAATCAATCTCAATAATATCCTGAATAGATCCATAATAGATAACCTCTCCATTGATAGGATATGAATCTCTAGCACTAGCAAAACTATCAGTTTTTGCTGATAGAGTCACTCCATTATTTTGAGTCTTGACTTGGCTATCTCGTTCCATTATATGAAATCGGTATTCATTGATAAAATATTCAGTATATCTTTTTACAAATACATTGGGCCCTTTAGCTATCCATCGTAAATGATTTGGCACTTCAACGATTTTAACTTTCTCTTTGAACCAATTGCCGAATTCCTGACTATGATTTCGTGCGCTAATCCATGCATTTGATCTTGTATTATTATCAATTAAACTCTTATGTTCCCTGCAAACATGAATATTTTAGATTTATATATTAGGAATAAAGTATAAATTATTATATTATATAAATAAATTAATAAAGTTTATAATAAAAATGATAAATATCATACTGGATAAACATCTCCATTTGTTTATCTCCGGTATTGAACAAAACATATCGATGTGCTTCAAAACATAATTATAAACCCATGGTAAATGCATTGCCTTATTTTTTCTTCCCAATTGAATGGCCTATCTTAGGGAATATAGGGGACATATCATCTTCCTCTATTTCAAGCCCTTCATCATCTTATGTTTGATACCTGCTAAATCTTGTTTTCACCTCATCATGTAGGTATCTCGAACAAAAGGTCAAGAACTCCTCGGCCAAAAATCCCTCCGTTATTGACGCTTCTGGATGATATCGGTTATGAACAAATGCCTTAAACTTCCACAAATTTCTCTTAATAGAATACATCAAACGTAAATGAGTCGAACCCCCAAGCTTAATTTCATATACTAAATGGATAGGTAAATGTTCTATTATGTCAAAAAAAGTTGGAGGAAAGATCTTTTCAAGGTCACATTCAATTTTATTGATTTCAGATTGCATTTTATTAAGATCTCTTCACCTTATAACCTTGCTACATATGGCTCTAAAGAAGTTCCCCAACCTGATCAAGACCAAAGAAATATTCTTGGGCAGCACTTTTCTAACTGCAACCTGGAGCAAGCAATGCATGATAAAATGAGCATCATGACTCTTGTACCCTAATACTTTCATTTCCTCCACTTCCACACGTCATGATATATTTGACCACACCCTTTTGGTAATTTCACATTTTTTAAAATAGTGCAAAATAACTTTTTCTCTTCTAGTTTCATGGAGAAACAAGCTTTATCTGAATAAACGTTTTTATTATCCTTATCTTTTAATGGTTGAAGCTCTTTTCGTATCCCCACCTCTTCCAAGTCATAGCGAGAATTTACATGATCTTTTGACTTTTCAGGCATATCCAATAAAGTACCAAGCAAACTATCACATATTTTCTTCTCGATGTGCATTACATCAAGATTGTGTCTCAGTTTGTTATGTGTCCAATACGACAATTCAGAAAAGATTGATTTTTTCTTCCATAGACCCTCATTACCCCGGCGCCGTTTTTTTTTACCCTTTTCAATGACATGATTAAATTCACGCAATTCTTCTAACACATCTACACATGACAAGAGAGTAGGTGCTGTTCTATGATCCTCTTTACCATCAAATAATTTCTTATCTCTTCGAAATAGATGATCAGGAGGCAAAAATGCCCGATGACCCAAGTAACACATCTTACGACTATATTTGAGATACTGAGAGCATGTGCCATAATTACAAGTTGGGCATGCCACTCTCCCCTTGGTGCTCCATCCGGAAAGCATTGCTAGTGCTGGAAAATCATTAACTGTCCACAACAAGGCTGCACGCATTTGAAATATTTGGTCAAATTTAGCATCATATGTTTCTACTTCTGTTTCTCATAGTTCCTTCAATTCAGCAATTTGTGGTTGTAAGTACACATCTATATCATTTCCTGGTGAAGAAGGACCTAGAATGTTCATTGACAATATTATATATTCCAGCTTCATGCAAATCCTTGGTGATAAATTATAGTTCATTAACATAACAGGCCATGTGCTATGAAAAATGCTTATGGTTCGAAACGGGTTAAAACCATCACTTGAAACACCCAATCTAATATTACGAGGATCCCAAGAGAAATCCTTATGCAAGAAATCAAAATTCTTCCATGCTTCCCCATCAGCAGGATGTTTTAAATTCTCATCATTGGGTCATTCAGTAGCATGTCATCTCATAGTTGCAGCTGTTTCAGAGCACATGAATGTCCTCTGAATCCTAGGCTTTAAGGGAAAGTACCTTAAAACCTTTGCAGGGATATCTGAGCTTACATTAGTCACGCCATCAACAACATTCTTCCATCTAGATGTTCCACATACAGAGCAATTATCATTCTTCTCATTTTCGTTCCAAAAAAGCATGCAATCCTTAGTGCACACATGTATGTTTTCATAATGAAGACCCAAATATTTTATCATATTTTTTTTCTTGTAAAAATACTCGGGTAGCTTAGCAAATGGAAATGCCTCTTTTAACAAGTCTGAAAAAGCCACATTACTCAACTCATGAATGCATTTGATTAAGTATAATTGAATAGTGAAACTCAGTTTAGAAAAATTCTCACACCCCGGATATAACTCTTATTTACCTTCCTCCACTAATTTTAAAAATTTCTTTGCATCTTCAGATGGTACCTCTCGCACACCTTCTTCATGCCTCATGTCACCCTCAACATTTCTAAAAGTGTCATAAAGTAGTCCATCAATATCATCATGCATGTTGGAACCCTCATCATCATTGCTTGGATGTGGATTATTTCTCCAGAAAATCTTTTTCCCGTAGAAAATCCATTTGGTGTATCCTTGAATAAATCCATAAGCAACCAAGTGATCCTCTACCACATTTCTAATACGCCAATAACAATTAGCATATTTTTTGCAAGGATATAATATTCCATTGCCTTGGGAAGCCCATTCAAATGCCTTATCAAAAAAATCATTCACTCCGCGAATATACTCATCTGTGGATCTTCGGAGACCCATCCAACTTGTATCTCCATTATCCATTGAAAATTAAATCCCCTATGGGTCACAAATGCAAATCATAAAAATTAAGATCTAAATAACAAATTTCAGAAATTACTAAAGATAAATAACTATATCACTTAATCTAAAGCTTTCTCTACTGCACAAAAAGAAAGAGATGCAAACTATGACAATGATATTAATGGCGAGACCAACTAATGTGCTATAGTAGCATATATGTGATAATACTAAAAAGTTATATGCATTATCTCATGTATTTTGAAACAATCATGGTACTGTTCTCATCACATAGCAATTCTGGCAGGTATAATCTCCTAAAAAGTAAAGCAAGCCAAGAACTTATTAGTTACCTAGAGAAATATAGCTTTTTTTCTAGATATTAAACCACCTTTATAGAGCAGTAATATAAATTCTTTATTGTTATAAACCATGTAACTCCTTGGTTTACTAATTATTATGCCCATGACATCCTACTTACTTAAATTGTAATTCCCATTTTGGATTTCAAAAGAGCTATCAGCATATCATGTGATTGAGTGTTATAATTATTTTTAGAAATTTTGTTGCTTTAGTGATCCTAGAAAAGGATGTTGTGAGGCAGAGACAAATTAAGTTAATAATTGATTGGCTTTTTGGCTTATGTTTTGTGGGTTTGGGGGATTTTAGAGGAAGAGTTTGGGTACTGCATTGAGAGGTTTATTAGTGGACTTGTGTGTGTACGTTTTATAGGAAAGGGTCAACTAGCTAAAGCTGGTAGTGCCATATAAATATATCTCCCTTTTTAGCTAATGTGGGAATTTTAGTCTAATTCTGTCTTCACAATATTGTCTGCAAAATATGCTTGTTGTCTCTTGTATTATTTTAGTCTCGGCACTTCCTTTATGAATCAGTTGTTCAAGTCTTCCCTTCAAAGATTCAACCGTGCAAAGCAATTTAAATGCAAGTTCTTTGCTAGATAATGCTTCAAGAAAGAATAGCATGTCAATCCCTATTGATACTCACTTTCAGCTTCCTTCTCCATTGCGTCAATAGAAAGTTAATATGACAAACAAGAGCCTCGCGATCTTGGTTTTCATATCTGTTTAGAACGACAAATAAGTTATTACCTTCATCCAAAATATAGCCATTTTACATTCTTTAAACATAAACATGTGATGTCAAGAACACAAATGAATGAACATATTGCAAGTATTCTCTATTTCACCTAGCCTAATATGTACACAAGTTCTTTCATATTTTCTTGCTTTATGATCTTATACACAAAGTTATAGGTGTGGGATTTCCTTTCCTTGAATCCTGTAGTTGAAAACATAGGCAGTACTTCTGTTTTCAGGTCCAGGAAGCAAATTACTATTGGGATTGCTTGAGGAGCCAACTGTAAGTGATAATATTTGGTAAGTAAGTTCTGTGTTCTTGAAAATCTGTGTTAATAGATGGTGTGGAAATATTTGAAAATATTTGAAAAGAAAGTGCAACATTTAGTACCATGATTGCTTTTTGTGTTGAGTAGTTAGAACCTAAGTCTGGATCAACCAATTCCAATATACTCCCGCACTCTTTCATAACATAAGCCTATTCCAAATAGATCAAAATTAAGAATAGTTAATGTACTGGGAAAATATAACTTGTTAAGCAAATTTGAGAGTTCTTTGAGTCTGATTGTATAAGTTGATATAGGGAACAATAATGACATGCCATTAATAGATGTTCTGGTTTACATGAAAATGAAAATAGAAGGGGAAGTCCTTTTTAAGGATGATGGAAGCACAATAAGAGTTACTTAGTCAAGATGATAAACAGTTAATACAGTTACTTGCTAATTTACAGAGAATTCTGACATTAAACAATCTCCTTATTTTCTTAATATTTGAAGTAGCCACATAAGAAAACAAATAGAGATTTACTAGGTTCAAATGGATTAGACTTAAACATATACTAGCTAAACACGCAGGAGTTGATGAGGTAGGAAAGCTCAACTTCTTATCAAGATCAATAGCTTTATTACTATCTGCTTCAGCCTGGATGAAACTGGATGGAGATTCAAATTAGAGAATAAGAATTTGACAAAGTAACAAACTAAGAGATGAATAACAGAAAGCAGAAACATTCATAACAAAGTTCTCAAGGGTCAATTATTTCATCTTCCTAATTTTAAAGTCATTACATCTAATGAGAATTGCTTCAAGAATGAAGACTCCACAATATTAACAACACACTAACGCCTGAAGCCTAAAGATACACTAATCGGCAAAGAAACGACAACAAAATAAAAACCAAATAAAGAAATCAACAATCAACTAATCAACAAAAGTCTAAAGTCGTAATCACAGAGCACACTGATTTATAAACTAATTAGAGAGAATTATCCTAATTGAAATTAAAAATATATTTAGGAAGGTCGGCAAAAAATTGATTTGAGGTCTTTGCTTTAATTTATCTGATTACCTTCACAAAGAGTAAAGAAACATATAAATTGGTAGAATTAGCTACCCCAATAATTTATTCCCAATTTGTCTTTTACTTAACAAATAAATAAATTAATAAACAAGTATATAACATGAATATTACCTAGTGTAAAAGAGATGAGACTTAAGTTAGCTTCAAACTGGAGATGCCTCAACAAACTCTCTGTTGATGAATGAGAGCAAAAATTTAAGAAAACAAATCTGTTTTGAAGAAAAAGAGAGTTGGATAGAGATCAGAACCTCTAGGGATGACAGGTCTTTTAGGGCTGAACAAAGCTCTTAGATCCCGTAAGTCTTTCTCGCGGTGGTAGCTTCAGTGTGGATGACAAGTCTATAGGGTTTGTAACAAATTTAGGCTTTTTATTTTTTGTATCTGTATTAGGACTTTTACTTTTTCTTTTTATTTTTCCTTGAGACGCTTTGTCTTTCTTTTTTGAAAACAAGGCGCGAAAAAGTTAGAAGAGGAAAAATAGGGAGGGAAAGTAAAACCGACCCAGTAGCCCTTTTTTTAAAGAACCGTTGCCAAAGATGACTCTGTTGCAACGTATTAAGACACCGTCACACTACGTCAATCTATAGCGATGGTTTTTGTCCTAATACAACGGTTTGTTTTAATACCTATCTTAGTAGGTCTGAGAAGATTATGCGACGGTGGTAATCATTGCCATATATATATTATTGCAATGTTTGAGTAACCGTTGCTAAAATACTGTTGCTATAGGTCTATTTTCTAGTAATGATATTATCGTTTGAAGCAGTCCTAACTTCAAATGATTTCCAGAAAAAAGAGAGAACAAAACAGAAAAACCTTAGACCTAAGAGTAAAGGAAAAACAGCATGCAGAAGTAATTTTTCATTATTTCCTAAACCTCCAGCACTTAGTGGATGTTTTCAAGGGTCATTTGATACTTTCATAGAGTGAATGTAAGCAATATAAAGCGAGAATAATTACACTCTAATTTTCACATGTATTTCGATAAAAAGTATTCTATAGTACTCTTGTGTAGTGTTTCTGTTGAGGTTTACATTTTTAATATGGAAAGATATTAAAAAGAGGGTGAATGGGAAATGAAGGGAAAATGAAATTTTTGAGTAAAATTTTAAGTTTTCCTCTCTTTTTTAATGAGACATTGTCCTTCATTGGTAGAGGATAAGAATTTTGGTGGGTTTATATACAAATGCACTTCATATAGCTCTTGAGGAGTTAGGAAGAAGGCAAGTCTCGCGCCGTCGTCGTCGTCGCTCGCTCGACTCGGCTTCGACTACGGCTTCGGATTTGGATTTGGATTTGGACAAATGATCGATTGATTAATTTTTTGGACCAAATTAATTTGTTAATAGTGAATATTAACGTGATATAATTCGTGTTTGTAACAGATATTTTCCAATCCGTGTGTTGTACCACCAGATGCAATAGCAGCCGCTCCAAATGCTTGCTCCACAACAAAGTGCTTTCTCCACAACAAGCTAATGCTTGCTCCATAACAAGCTAGTGCTTGTTCCACCATGGAGGGGGGCGGATTTCTCACAAACTGGCTGCTATAAATATGAGCAGCAGCAATTGGAGAAAGACACCGAAAATTAAGAGTTATTGATATTCTCTTCACAGAAAACTCAACGTTGGCTATACTTTGCATTCCTTCCTCTCAGAATTTCCATTCGACTTCTGTGTTCTCCTCCCTTATTCTGCATTGCTTTTAACTACAAACAAAGCATCCGTAAGTGTGATTTGTTGCCAAACTTTGTGTTCGCTGAAACACTGGGGTTTGAAGTACCGCTACACCAGCGTGTAATTCATTCTATCCTGGGAGGAAATAATCCATATGGATCATCCCACACAACACCCGGTAACCGTTTATACACGTGGTGTTATCACGTGGTCATCATATCCATATCTATCATTTTCCACCCCGTTAAGGTATTAAGAGCGAAATAGTATCGTTACCTATAGCATGCTATTACCCGTCCCAATACTATCAGTCCCAGAGGCATTTAAGACTACTAATCCTAAAAGGAGGAGGCTTGGCTTTTAGAGGTTTAAAAGGGTAAAATTCTAGGGCGTCAATCAAAACACATAATGCAATTAATGGGGGATAAAATAATTAAAGGCTCAAGTAGGCCTTCTCAAATCACAGAAATCATGCAGTTTAGCTCCTCTTACATATACTGATTAGGTCTAAATTAAACTTAATGTTAGGCGGGCCGGTTCATTACATATTTTCAAACAATAAAGTCTGCATTAGGCTCGCTTGGTTATAACTTATCGAAGATTGATGCAGTTAATTTACTACATACTGGCTTGCCTAAGTGATAACCTATAGGCATGGCATCTACTGGTTTCAGAAATAAAGAAGTAAACTGATTAAGGAAAGTTTCCAGTTTTAACAGAATGATACGAGTTCTGCAGTTGGTTACTACTGGCAGACTAATCTTAAAATGAGTGATACAGATTTGGTTGATAATTCCTATAGTCATGTTTTCTAGCATCGTAAATTTTAAACACTTTTTACAGGCGTAGCAGGAGTGCAGAAATCCCACGAGCATGGTATCTAGGAAACAATTGATTATTATTTGACCTATAACTATTTGCTTAATGATAGATGCAAAAATGCAGAATCTTAAAGACATGGTCTCTATATGCAGAATTCTTATGAGCCGGATATCTATATGATATACAGAGTTCTTATAAGCATGGTTTCTACATATGATAGTGCAGAATTCCTATGAGCATGATTTCTATGTGCAGAATTCCTATGAGCATAATTTCTATATATGAAAGTGTAGAATTCCTATGAGCATGATTTCTTTATATGTATTTGTAGAAATTCAAAGAAAACTCCTATAGGCAGGATATCTACCCTTAAGCATACATAAATAACCCTCCCCTTTTTACTAAAACCCCAAAAGTTATTAGAAATTTCTTACAAATTAAAGGAATCAAGCATAAAATAAAATTACATCAGAGCTTTTAAGCTACATCTAAGGAGCCTAATTCAGACCCAAATTCTAACAATATGATATGAACCAACTGTCGGGATCAGGTTCCAAAGCCTTTCTCCTATCTGGAGTGTGTCAAAGTTCCAAGGAGTTTCAAGAACTTCAAGCAATGCTTACACCCAGATATCATTACAGAGCTGAATTAAAGTACAGTGTAGAAGGGCTAGCCCTCCAATGTCCAAGTTCAGAGGGAACTCAAGGTCCCAAGGCAAGGCTCATTGGAGGGGGGGGGGCAGAACTTAGAATCTAGGAATAAGTGTAAGTGCAATAGAGGGTATTAAGGGATGCCAAGGTAGGCTGGTGGTCATGCCCAGCAACATAGAATGTTGGCACACCCCTGACCAACCTACTAGCCAAACATTGGAGAGTTAGGACCTATTGAAGGTCAAGCCATGGCCTGGGCAATAATTAGGATACTATTAGGCCAAGGTTTTAACTCAGTACATAGAAGGGATTGGGGGTAGGGATTCATATGGGAACAGAAGCAAAGAAGGAAAAATACTTAGCATAAGTTAAAGAACATGAACAGCAAACCACACAAAAGAATGAAACTACAGAATAAACCCATAGGGATGAGGCAAGAGTTTAAATAAAAGACATACCAATTTTAGAAAGAGACAAGCAAAAGAGAGCAGAAGTCTTGCAAAGAAGCCACAACACAAATAGTAAGAGAGAATACTTTGTGTATGAGTATGAGTTCAGAAAAGACTCGAGTGTTGGGTTTTTTTTTCCAATGAAAAAGCAGGTATTTATAGGGTGAGAAACATGCAGAAAATAAGGTAAGGGCTGTAATTCAGACATAAATAAGGAATATGTGTTCATTAAAAATTAAATTAGTATCAAAGACTTCCTTTAATTAAGGAATTAAATCAAACAATCGCATGCAAGTGTTAAATAAGGAAAGAAATCACGTAGGGGCCGAACATGTCAAATAAATAAAATATTTTCAACACCGTACACGTACACAATAAGTAATAGAGGTTAGGTTCATTGAACCTTAATTAAGGAAAGGTCTGTAAGAATCCCATACTAGTGTAATTAAGGTAATGGGATCAAATCAACTTAAGTAGAAAGGTAAGGTCGAAAGTTCAAAGGAAAGTATTTTAACAAGTCCAAGAAACAAGAGAAATCAATACAATAAGGGAAGAATGAATTACAAGAGTGCAATCAGAATTACACAAAGAGATTTGAAATCAGTCCACAATCAAAGGTTATTTTGAGAGGAAAATTTTACCTATAAAGAGTGCATAAATATTAAGCATGCGAGGCTGGATTTAAGACAAAGAAGAGTGTCATGTAATAAAAAATCAGTGAGTAGAGGACCATAGGAACATGGTAGTCATCTCAGAGAAGAGGGACTATCATATAGCATGCAAAAGGTCAAGTAAAAATGTCTTATAGAGTTTAGCAAGAGGTTAGAATCGTATGAAGAAACAAAGTTAACACAAAGATTTTGAAACTCAGTCGAGCAGTAGAGGAAACAACTTCAGGAACTCAAATAGGTCCAAAGAGACTAGGGTTTTGAAATCAAAAACGTTCAGAGATAAGAAACAAACAAATCACGTAACAAGTAGCTTCAAAAACTCGAATGAACCCCAAATTCTAGGGTTTTTACAGTTAATCGAATCTAAAGATGAAAACAAGTAAGTCAGGCAAAAAGTATTAACGGAATAAGTTCAGAAATCTCAACGGAACTGAGACCTTTAACACGTACTTCCCGATAGAAAAAATTCATGAAAAACATAATAAAAGAACAATCATGCAAAATACAGTAGAAGAACTCATAAGGACAAGGTAGAAGAAATACAGTAGAAGAAGCACAGTAGAAGAAACATACAAGAATCACAGTAGAGCATGTTAAATATCAAAGAAACCCTAAATCAGAGAAGGTGAAAGGTTTAAAAACAAAGTTTTGAAAGAACCTTTTGAGAAAACGTCTGAGACCTTAAGATAAACACAGATCTAGGAAAGATCTAGAGAAATGAGAAGAACCTCAAAAGGTTAGGGTTTCAGAAGAAGCTTAGAAGTGAGAAAATCCTGGAAAACTCGTGGTTCTATGCCGGAGAAGTTAGACTCAGGCTCGAACGACCATGATACGTCGGAGTAAAGCCGGAGACGACCATGGAACCCTGAATCGAAGGAAACCTAGGTAGATATCTTCAAGGTCAGGCCTTGAACATTCAGAAAACCGGTGTATAAGAGCACCAGGGGGTGGGTGTAAGATCCCCATAACGTTGGTGGCCACAGATTCCGGTGGATCTCCGGTCTGAAACGGTAAGAGGCGGCTAGGGTTTGAGAACCCTCGCGAGAGTTTGAGAGAGTGGAGGATTTTAGAGGCAGTGGTTGGTGAGAAATGAGGTAGGGTAAAGGGGTCGTTTGAACTAAAAAAGGAAGGGGATGAGGGGAGTCGTTGATCTAAAAGATCGCCGGCTGGGATTAAATGGGTTAAATGGGGATTGGGTTTGGGTATGATAGGAAAGGGTATGGGTCGGGTTATAATAAAATTGGGTTGTTTGATTAGGGGTGTAATTGGGGGTTAAATTGAGGCTACAATTGCAATTGAAATGGCTATGTATTAAATAACCAATTTCTCCCCTTTAATTTATATAAGAATAGTTAAAATAATTTTAAAACAAATTTAATGCACTGAACTAATTAATAATATATAAACATTAATCTAAAAATACTGGGAATAATTTTATACTTGTAAAATGCCATTAATCGTAATATAGGCTATGATTGCAATTTTGTGCAATTTTAGTTTAAAAATATCAAAAAATTTGTAAAAATATGTAAAAAATCACCTTTATTATATTTTGGTGTAAATATGAGGATGAAAATAAATTATACACAAAAAGGGTAACTTTAAGAATAATTTTGGGATTTTGTACTGCTAAAATAGACAATAAATCGATTTTGCAAATCTTAGAAAATTTGGGAAAAATACCAAAACTCTTGGGCATGCTTATGTATGCATACATATACTATTTTGAGTATATAAAATACATAGGAAAAAAATTGGATGTCAACAGCTGCCCATCTTTACCCAGGAAGGATGAAAGAGTTGTCGGGTAAAGATATGATAACCAATTTTGACCGAGAGAGACGATTTGCAAAAGGTTTTGACCGAGCTCTTGTTTCTGAGCTTCCTACATATCCCTAGTTTTACAGGTATCAGTCATATGTAGTTCAGGATACATCGACGGAGTATGCCGATGGAGGTTTTCGAAGAGACGGGTGCAATATTTAGGTTGGGAAGGGTGGTCAGGGACTGATGGGTTGCGAGAACCGGAGCGAGATCGCTCCTGCTGTAATGGTCATTGCCGGCTGATGTACCTGCAATTGAGTAATACAAGCATATCGTGCAGAATTTAAACGTGATGCAAGTTCCCATTAGACTATGAATGTTGTCTTTGGACGGTTAAGATAACGTCCTCAGACCATGACGTCCTGGGCCATGAAGCGCATAATAAAGAATTTGCAGGCTATGAAATGATTTTCTCGGGCTACGATAATGGTGCCTCCAAACCATGATGCCTTTGAATAATGATGTGCAGAATATAAAGCGGGGTCCTCGGGCCATGGCATGGCGTTCTCGGGCTATGAAGATGGTGCCTCCGAACAATGATGCCCTTGGATGGTTTGGCGGTATTTTAGCCCATGAAATGCAAGATTTGGCGGTATTTCAGCCGATGTGAAGGATAAATCTAAATGGAGATATTTCAGCCGACAGAAATTTAAATAAAGCAGGCGATATTTCAGCCGATGTAAAAAAAATGTAAATGGCGATATTTTAGCCGATATATAGATTTAAATAAAGTTGGCGATGTTTCAGTCGATATAGAGATCTAAATAAAGCTGGCGATGTTTCAGCCGATGTAGAAAAATGTAAATGGCGATATTTCAGCCGGCAGAAATTTAAATAAGGTTGGCGATGTTTCAGCCGATGTAGAAAAATGTAAGTGGCGATATTTCAGCCGATATAGAAATTTAAATAAAGTTGGTGATATTTCAGCCGATAAAAAAATTAAATAAATTGGCGATATTTCAGCCGATGTAGAGATTTAAATAAAGTTGGCGATCTTTCAGCCATGCAGATAGAGGTAGAGCTTAACCTCGGAAGGCAGAATGGTAGCCTTATGCAATGTAAAGAAATGCAGGATGGAGGTAGAGCTTAACCTCGGAAGGCAGAATGATATCCTTATGCAATGCAGAGAAATGTAAGAGGGAGACAATGCTTAGTCTGCGAAGGCAGAAAGGTAGCCTTATGCAATGCGAAAAATGCAGATGGAGACAGTGCTTAGTCTCGTAAGGCAGAAAGGTAGCCTTATGCAATGCGAAGTTCTGTGTTCTTGAAAATCTGTGTTAATAGATGGTGTGGAAATATTTGAAAATATTTGAAAAGAAAGTGCAACATTTAGTACCACGATTGCTTTTTGTGTTGAGTAGTTGGAACCTAAGTCTGGATCAACCAATTCCACGCACTCTTTCATAACATAAGCCTATTCCAAATAGATCAAAATTAAGAATAGTTAATGTACTGGGAAAATATAACTTGTTAAGCAAATTTGAGAGTTCTTTGAGTCTGATTGTATAAGTTGATATAGGGAACAATAATGACATGCCATTAATAGATGTTCTGGTTTACATGAAAATGAAAATAGAAGGGGAAGTCCTTTTTAAGGATGATGGAAGCACAATAAGAGTTACTTAGTCAAGATGATAAACAGTTAATACAGTTACTTGCTAATTTACAGAGAATTCTGACATTAAACAATCTCCTTATTTTCTTAATATTTGAAGTAGCCACATAAGAAAACAAATAGAGATTTACTAGGTTCAAATGGATTAGACTTAAACATATACTAGCTAAACACGCAGGAGTTGATGAGGTAGGAAAGCTCAACTTCTTATCAAGATCAATAGCTTTATTACTATCTGCTTCAGCCTGGATGAAACTGGATGGAGATTCAAATTAGAGAATAAGAATTTGACAAAGTAACAAACTAAGAGATGAATAACAGAAAGCAGAAACATTCATACCAAAGTTCTCAAGGGTCAATTATTTCATCTTCCTAATTTTAAAGTCATTACATCTAATGAGAATTGCTTCAAGAATGAAGACTCTACAATATTAACAACACACTAACGCCTGAAGCCTAAAAATACACTAATCGGCAAAGAAACGACAACAAAATAAAAACCAAATAAAGAAATCAACAATATACTAATAAACAAAAGTCTAAAGTCGTAATCACAGAGCACAGTGATTTATAAACTAATTAGAGAGAATTATCCTAATTGAAATTAAAAATATATTTAGGAAGGCCGGCAAAAAATTGATTTGAGGTCTTTGCTTTAATTTATCTGATTACCTTCACAAAGAGTAAAGAAATATATAAATTGGTAGAATTAGCTACCCCAATAATTTATTCCCAATTTGTCTTTTACTTGACAAATAAATAAATTAATAAACAAGTATATAACATGAATCTTACCTAGTGTAAAGGAGATGAGACTTAAGTTAGCTTCAAACTGGAGATGCCTCAACAAACTCTCTGTTGATGAATGAGAGCAAAAATTTAAGAAAACAAATCTGTTTTGAAGAAAAAGAGAGTTGGATAGAGATCAGAACCTCTAGGGATGACAGGTTTTTTAAGGCTGAACAAAGCTCTTGGATTTTCCCGTAAGCCTTTCTCGCGGTGGTAGCTTTAGTGTGGATGACAAGTCTATAGGGTTTGTAACAAATTTAGGCTTTTTATTTTTTGTATCTGTATTAGGACTTTTACTTTTTCTTTTTATTTTTCCTTGAGACGCTTTGTCTTTCTTTTTTGAAAACAAGGCGCGAAAAAGTTAGAAGAGGGAAAATAGGGAGGGAAAGTAAAACCGACCCAGTAGCCCTTTTTTATTCAAGAACCGTTGCCAAAGATGACTCTGTTGCAACGTATTAAGACACCGTCACACTACGTCAATCTATAGCGATGGTTTTTGTCTTAATGCAACGGTTTGTTTTAATACCTATATTAGTAGGTCTGAGAAGATTATGCGACGGTGGTAATCGTTGCCATATATATATTATTGCAACGTTTGAGTAACCGTTGCTAAAATACTGTTGCTATAGGTCTATTTTCTAGTAATGATATTATCGTTTGAAGCTGTCCTAACTTCAAATGATTTCCAGAAAAAAAAGAGAACAAAACAGAAAAACCTTAGACCTAAGAGTAAAGTAAAAACAGCATGCAGAAGTAATTTTTCATTATTTCCTAAACCTCCAGCACTTAGTGGATGTTTTCAAGGGTCATTTGATACTTTCATAGAGTGAATGTAAGCAATATAAAGCGAGAATAATTACACTCTAATTTTCACATGTATTTCGATAAAAAGTATTCTATAGTACTCTTGTGTAGTGTTTCTGTTGAGGTTTACATTTTTAATATGGAAAGATATTAAAAAGAGGGTGAATGGGAAATGAAGGGAAAATAAAATTTTTGAGTAAAATTTTAAGTTTTCCTCTCTTTTTTAATGAGACATTGTCCCTCATTGGTAGAGGATAAGAATTTTGGTGGGTTTAAATACAAATGCACTTCATATCGCTCTTGAGGAGTTAGGAAGAAGGCAAGTCTCGCGCCGTCGTCGTCGTCGCTCGCTCGACTCGGCTTCGACTACGGCTTTGGATTCGGATTCGGATTCGGATTTGGATTTGGACATATGATCGATTGATTAATTTTTTGGACCAAATTTATTTGTTAATAGTGAATATTAACGTGATATAATTCGTGTTTGTAACAGATATTTTCCAATCCGTGTGTTGTACCACCAGATGCAATAGCAGCCGCTCCAAATGCTTGCTCCACAACAAAGTGCTTTCTCCACAACAAGCTAATGCTTGCTCCATAACAAGCTAGTGCTTGTTCCACCATAGAGGGGGCGGATTTCTCACAAACTGGCTGCTATAAATATGAGCAGCAGCAATTGGAGAAAGACACCGAAAATTAAGAGTTATTGATTTTCTCTTCACAGAAAACTCAACATTGGCTATACTTTGCATTCCTTCCTCTCAGAATTTCCATTCGACTTCTGTGTTCTCCTCCCATATTCTGCATTGTTTTTAACTACAAACAAAGCATCCGTAGGTGTGATTTATTGCCAAACTTTGTGTTCGCTGAAACACTGGGGTTTGAAGTACCGCTACACCAGCGTGTAATTCATTCTATCCTGGGAGGAAATAATCCATATGGATCATCCCACACAACACCCGGTAACCGTTTATACACGTGATGTTATCACGGGATCATCATATCCATATCTACCATTTCCACCCCGTTAAGGTATTAAGAGTGAAATAGTATCGTTACCTATAGCATGCTATTACCCGTCCCAATACTATCAGTCCCAGAGGCATTTAAGACTACTAATCCTAAAGGGAGGAGGCTTGGCTTTTAGAGGTTAAAAAGGGTAAAATTCTAGGGCGTCAATCAAAACACATAATGCAATTAATGGGGAGATAAAATAATTAAACGCTCAAGTAGGCCTTCTCAAATAACAGAAATCATGCAGTTTAGCTCCTCTTACATATACTGATTAGGTCTGAATTAAACTTAACGTTAGGCGGGCCGGTTCATTACATATTTTCAAACAATAAAGTCTGCATTAGGCTCGCTTGGTTATAACTTATCGAAGATTGATGCAGTTAATTTACTACATACTGGCTTGCCTAAGTGATAACCTATAGGCATGGCATCTACTGGTTTCAGAAATAAAGAAGTAAACTGATTAAGGAAAGTTTCCAGTTTTAACAGAATGATACGAGTTCTGCAGTTGGTTACTACTGGCAGACTAATCTTAAAATGAGTGATACAGATTTGGTTGATAATTCCTATAGTCATGTTTTCTAGCATCGTAAATTTTAAACACTTTTTACAGGCGTAGCAGGAGTGCAGAAATTCCACGAGCATGGTATCTAGGAAACAATTGATTATTATTTGACCTATAACTATTTGCTTAATGATAGATGCAAAAA